>JBCJKH010014289.1:1664-11741 GCA_039877255.1 Loriculus beryllinus | reverse complement strand
CAGAGCACACTTTTCCCTTCCTGGACGGTGAAGAACCTTTGTTGCAGGGTTTTTTGAAAATATCTCTGCCTTTCAGTTCTATGTTCATTTTATCTAACAAATAGCGCAGTCCTTACGAAAATGAAGAAAAACTCACAGCAGTTTTCTACCTCTCATTTTTTTACAAATCTGAAATACAATATTACAATAAAACTCTTCAGGAATCAGTTCTTAAGAGATTTTAAAACAAGATGAAAAATGCCTTAGAGATGGTATCATCTCTATTTTTTTATGGCTGAGAATAGTCATCCATTGTAGGAATATTCAGCAAATACTGTAGCCCTTGTAATCTAATTATCATGATTACGCTTATAAAAGGACAACTAATTGTCAGTTTGCAACATGTTCTCAATCTATTTCTGTCCATCCAAATAACAGCAATTTTATTTTTCTCACTAGTCATAGCTTTTAGAATTTTATAAATACTTCCATTGTTTTCTGGAGTTTCTGTGTTAAATCAATACCAATACTGAGTGAAGCAGAGAGATTACTTCGTATGTCATGCAGATTTGCTCCTGCTTGTACCTCTCAGCATGCTTTTTTAACAAACACTTTTTTCTCTCCTGCTGTTTCATGTCATTTCATAGCTCCTGTCTATGTTCAAAATTTTGCATTCATCCTTTTAAATAATTTGCTGTGCTTCTAGTTCTATTTCTAGTTCTAACATCCATTAGAATACTAGAAGTCTGAACAGATTTCTCAAAATCCTAAGCTTCCAGAAAAAGAGTTCAATTTCTTCTCTAATACTGCACGCGCAGTACACAGTTTCTTGCGGACAAAGAAGGAAATATTTTAATCTTAAGCAACAGCAGTGAAAGAATGCACCCAATTACTTATTAAAATGGATCTAGGAGACAAAATGAATGGTGAAATTGGAAAGGCAGGTAAATGCAGAAACTTTATCTACTGAAGTCACTTGCCCATTTCCCCACACCAAACCCTTGGAGCTCTGCAATTCTTTATTCATGAGTCAGCAGCAGCCTGAGTGCTTTCACTAACCACGAATTGCAATGATTTGGCTTTAAACGTGGAACTTGTTAGGGCAGGAGATCAGGTATTTTCTTCGCATTTTCTCTCTTCATCCACCTTTTTGGAGGTACTCCTCGCTTTCAGCATGCTGATGTGCTGTTTCTCCTGGCTTTCCATTGTGTCTGCCTGGGCTCTTTTCATCTTTGATTCCCCAAGGTAGCACTATTTATCTAGAAACAGAGAGCCTGTCATGTATTGTTAGTAGGTAAAAAAGCAACCACCTTGCTGGGGAGCTAACATCCACGGTTGTTAGATCTGGAGTTGCTAAGTCTGATCGTTCTCTGAATGGAGAAGCACGAAGCTCACAGTGTTTTCAGTGGCTCAACGTTATCCCCAGGCTTTGTCCAAAGAAGATATGTTTATGGCATTGTGTACTACACTGCATGAAAAGAGTGAACCATGCAATAGGCCCTATGGGTAACCTGTGGCCAGAACATGGTGTCACAAGTCCTTTACAGCCACTCTAGTCATTGCACTATGCTTCCTTTAATTCTCAAGCTTGGCTTGATTGCTTGCTGAAGCCAAGTGCGACCTTCATCATGGAGTGACAAGAAGGATAATACTGGTGCACACATAAGGGGATATATTTTTGCTGCTTGAACTCTCAGCTAAAACCTCACGGTTTAGCATTTATTTCTTAGCTTGAGCTATCAAATTTATTTAGATCAAAGAGAGTGCACTGTAGTAACACACTGCCTGCGATTTACTGCAGCAGCAACAAACGAATAGATGCGTCCAAGAACTGAGCTTGCCATTTGTAACACAAAGGCATCTACATGTATTTTTCGTATGGTGATGACATCATATCAAGTGGGTCATCCTTTTTCTAGAACAAATTTAGTGTTGCATTTCTTAACTTGTGCTTGCAACATTTTACAAGCAGTTTTTCTGTACGGCTGTGTTGATAGTGTTCTGAAAAAACTGTATAACAATCCTTCCACATGAGCAAGCTCATTTGCCTTCTTCTCATCTCTATCATGAAATGAATGAGGACATTTGTTCAACTTAGAAAATGGCATTACAGTAAGATTATACTTGTGAAACAGAAAGAATGATAAAATATTAGGGGCAGCCTCAGTGACATTCATAGAATTTATAAAAGTGCATTGTCCCCAGGAGGCTAGATAAGCATCAAATCCTGAACAGCCAACATGGAGTTCCCCACCGTACTCAAAAGCAAGTCTAGAAATAGAAGAGCAGTGGAATAACCTTCTAACAAGAGATAAAGAAATTCCCTTGTTTGCCTTGCTTTGATTGCTACTAAGGAGGAAGGGTGGGAGAAGAAAGAAAGAAACAAAGAAAACTGGCTGTAGATTTCTCGTTTGCCAGATTACAGTTGACAATTCTTGCCAGTTTATTTAGGTGTACTTTTCCTGGCACGGAACAAAACTACAATAATTGAAAACTTTTTTAGAAGATGTCTTATTTGTGGAACTCTGAGAAATTGAGATGACATGACAGGGAGAAATAGGATGATATTCTCCTTTCAAAGCACGTCGTTCATTGCGAGTGATGCAAGCAACCTGTGGGATATATGAAGCAGAAAAGTGCCTCTGAAAAAAGAATTCCATTGTAGAAAGGTTTGGTGCAATCGGGTACTTTCTGTAGTTGCGACGTTGAATGTCATGAATAATTAATTTTTCCTACTGTCTGCGAAGTCACAGTGAGGGGCTGGAACTCCATGGTCTTTTCCAAACTTAAATATTCTATGATTCCATGATTTTATCTAGGATTCCATGACGGTTTGCCATCTTCTGGTCCCAATCTCTCTGGCAACAGTTACGTAGCTTGTTACCAAAAATTGGTATCTAGCATCACAGCTACCAATGCTTGTAAAGGATTGACAATGGACAGACGAGAGCACTCACAGTGTAGTTTCATCATTTTGGCAGCTCACGGCAAAGAATCATCATGCAAAAAAAGCAGACATGCCAGCTTTATTATGAAGAGCAGTTCTCCACAGCTGAACATCTGCTTCTGATGGTAGATAATGTTCCTATGTAGGCAGCAAATTTCTGTATCTAGGATGCAGCAGAAGTGACGTGGTAGTCTTGTCGGCAAAGTGCATGTACCGATTTCTACTGGCAATGATCTTCGATGAAACTGTTGGTTTTTATTGTTTGGCTTTTTTATTTTTGCTATTTTTATTTCTACACTTCCTCATCTGCCCTCTGACAAACCCTGGTAAAGCAGGGTGACCAACGTCGCTGTTTACAAACTGCCTCAAAACTTCATAGGGTTTACAAGTGCAAAATGTTGACTAGACGTTAACTGCTTAAAGAAAGTTAAAACTCCAAGAATATTAGAATGGGTGATGACGATACTTAAGAAGTCCTACAGCTTAGTGCTGTGTTGGACTCAGGTACGGCCTGTACGTAGGTTGCAGTGTATGTTCCTTACTTCAACTGTACAGTTTTGGAAAAAACACTCCCAGCAGAGAACTGTCCGTACTGAGAGGATATAATCGCATCATTATTATTAGCTCTAGGTTTGCCATCGCTGAACTAGAAACTTAATTTGGAGAGGGAGAGCGTGTAGCAGTTAGAGAGGGATAGGTTTTACCTCCTCATTTCAACCAAAGTGGCAGCATCTTGTCTGCAGTTTTGGGACTGTATTTTCTGTAAAAAATGGCAATATTTTTTTGTCATTAAAAAAAGTTAACTGTAATTTTCATGCCTATGGGAATTGGGGCTCTGTCATGGAACACAGGTAGTTAGTGGTGCACTGAATAGCTACTCCTCAGATGTGTCCTTATGGACAATCTTCATTGTGTGGACGCATTCATGAATGATACCATTCCCCAACCTGTCTTCGTATCATTTGTTTAATTTCTGCTGCAGTCAAAGTTCCGCATGCAGTTACCGATCTTGTTTTGATTACCAAATATGAAACATTAAATAAAACAAATTATTTTGAGAATACGGTTTCCATGCCCTAATGTGTGTGAAAAGCTCTAATAAATGTATGCATTAATCTGCTTAATTTTGTGCACCACTTTATTTTTTGTGGTGAAATAAGCTGCATGTTGTACATGAAAGTATAGGGACTAACAAAAAAGCGAAAGGCTTGGGACAACTGATGTGGTGTGCACCTTGCTTCCTCACAAGTTTGTAAAAGACAATATGACTATGAAGATCAATATGCGGAAGAGTGTACAACGTGGAAAAGTGCGTGTATGACAGATGTTGTGGTATAACAAGGCACTGTAGTGTGAATAGGCACATTTTTCTTGTCTTACTGGATCCTGTTCTTGCTGAGTCCCATTCAGTTTTGGAGACAACAGAGGGGACATAGTCATTTTTTCTCCTTGATGTTCACAGATAATGCAAAGAGAGATTTTTTGCTTTTTTCAAACTGTTAGAAACAGTGCTTGGGGCAATGATCTCTGACTTTATTCCCAGTAATGAGCCTAAGGCCAGAGAAGAGCAGATGTTAGGTATGAAGTTCTGCAAAGATAATTTTTTTCTATCTTACATACTGAAGCGGGAGATATAGTACATACTCAAGCGTCCTTGCTCCCCTTTTTCCCAGAGAGATAACAGAGTGCTGTTAACAAAGAAATGTTAGCGATTTGGGCAGAATTCTGACCATCTCGAACTTGATTTGGTCAACTGTTAAGTTAATGTGGTGTTTGGGCAATTCAGACACAGTGATCCAGTTCTACGTTCCCATTTTCAAATTGGGTGGTTGAACTTTTTACAGATGAATGCTTTTTTCAGTTTCTTCTCTTCATATAGTTAATCTACAAGATACTCACCTCATAAGGCTCTTTTCCCTAACATGAGTAATACAGCAATCATTTGAAAATAGCAGTGCATCCAGGACTCGGTATACACTTGCAAATATAGATTAAAGGACAAGGAAGTTATTAATAGAGAAATGTGACAGGACTTGTCACTTTTTTCAGCTTGCTGTTTAGTGTGAGACATAATGCAACGTATTACGCAATACCCTGCAATACTTACTTGTATCCTTAGACTTGTCACAAACGTAGCAGTATTCCTACTACAATGACAAATTTTGCTTAAAAACTTCATTTGCCTTTACTTCATTTGGCAAGGTACAGCCTCAGTTGCACGATGAAAACAGTCCACTTGAATGCAAGAATTCAGTGGAACACTTGTAATAGTTCTGAATACTAGAAGAGGCTATATTATGTTTTGCGTAAAAGTAGAAATCATTACATCAGGCAAACCAACAAAAAAGTGTATGAATTAAGCATCGTATTGCAGCTAGTAACGGGTCCTGAAAAGAACATCCCAAATGAATTAAGGAAAGAGCTTTGTCTAAAACCCGTTTCCTACAGTAAACGTGCTAAAGGAATTTTGGACATAGCCAACATAGAGAGCTTTTGTGCAGCATGCTCAGTATCGGCAAATACTAAAGGTACATCAGCCACAACTGTTTCACTTATGGAATAATCTGTCAAGCCTGCACGAGTGGCAAAACTTGGTGCTTGTACATGTATGATATTTGTTTGAACTCAATAGAATGTACCTGAACCGGAAAATAGAAGGCGTGAAATTTAATTTTTCATTTTTCGTTAAATTAACCGGATATGCTGTCTTCCATGTTTCTGAATTAAAAACTCACTCTCTTGATCCGCTCACGTGTTTACGGGGGAAGAAAAGCGAACCATCTGGATAGCATATCTAATATTGCTTTACTGATTATAAACCTGTAATCTAGGTATTTCTTTTATGTATATGGAAGAACCATTTTGATGTGTAGGCCTCTGTAATGCTAAAATCACATTTCATGTCTCTTGAAGTCATTGGATAGTTTGAGTACGAAATCTGATGATTTATTTGCTATAGGAATTGGAAATGCAGTTGCAATCAGAAGGTATGGTTAGCAGTGGCAGCCAAGAAAACGCATTCCTATTTGCATATTGTCTCTTGTTAAAGGAAAGACACTGGAGCAGTTGCCTCTTCACCCGAAAAGAAGAGGCACTATCCCAAATTACACGGATTTTACTGTAGGTTAGTCAGTCTTTGACAAATGTGCAGAGTACAGGGGTAATCTTGGTTATTACAGTGAGAGTCTATATGAAATCCTGGAAACCTTGGAAAGTTTTCACAGTGGATGTTTTTCAGCATCAGTGATAGGCACATAACCTTTTCAGTGGCAAAACAGGAGGCCTGTCTTCAGAAGGAGTAGCAGTCTGTAGAGCTTGTAGAGCAGCAAGACCTTCCCTTACCATGCTGCCTACTCACAGCCAGGGCTGTGCATAGAAGGCTTTTAAGAGATCCGTACTTCACTGCGGGAAGCGTCTGCCTGTAGCACTCCAGATGCTTCGTAGCAGCCAGGTGGAAAAGGTAGTGATGCTTGTGACTGTGGGGGAATTACATCCTGAATGGCACTGAAAATAATAGAAATTTCCTCTCAGTAAAAGCAAATCAGTTGGACTTTAGGAACCTATTTGCTACAGACTTCGCTTTTTTATAGTTTCTCGTTCACGCAGCATCTAAGCAATGATTTCTCTGTCAATGAATCTCTGACTGAGGGTGGCAGCTCAAAGTAGTCTTATTAGAAATGAGTCGTTTATATGACCGATAATGGGATGTTCCTAAAGTTCTTCTGCAAAAACAATCTCTTTTAATAGCCTTTGTCATGCATCTGGAAACACTAAAATGGAACTGAACTTAATGCTGAAGGCCTACGGCCTGCCCTCTGCCAGGTGTATTCCCTCCTTCAGTACGTTTGCCTACCTCTTTGCTTTGATGTTATACGTGCTGTATTTTCTTCAGTAATTGCCAGGGATGAAATATTAAGCAGCGGTGGTGGGAACTGGTGATAACATTAAAGAACTCTACCAGTGAGGTTAATGGAAAGACTTAATGAAGTGAAAGTTCTTGAAATCAGGATCAAGCACTGGGAGTGGAGTAAGTAGGTTTGTAGAGGACCTGTAGTGTTTTAGACTAATTCATCTCTGTAGTCACAGTGTGGTAAGAAGCTAATAGAGCTGTTAAGGGCAAAGTGGCTCCAGATCTCAGAGAAGTGCTTTTTACGTGCCCTGTATTTCTTGTCAGGACAACATAATTGCGTATCTGGTTCGCTGTTGCCTTTTTTCAACTGTCTGGCAGATACGGCGAAGTTGATGCTTCCTCTATTAGTCAGTCGGTGAGGCGGCAGCTTCAGCAGCACGGGGGGTTCCTGAACTCAGGGACACCTAAGCAGCAGCTGAGCTACGGGGAAGCTGGGAAAGGGATAGGCCATAAATCTATAGGTCCTGATGGGATGCACCCAAGAATGCTCTGGGAGCTGGCTCAGTCACCTTTGAAAACTGTGGAGTCTCTTCAATGGAGACGTTCAAAACACACCTGTGTAGCCTGCTCTTGGAAGGGGGGGGGAGTTGGAGTAGACGATATGCAACCCCAATGATTCTGTCATTCTTTGAAAGAGGATTCTTGATCACATTGCACAGTCCTGCCATAAATTTGCAAAGGCTGAGCTTGGAAGCCGTTAGGTTTGCTGCTTTGATGGGAAAAGCTGGGTGTAGCACCACACTTCTTCCCACACCAGTCCTGGCAGTTCTGTTTCCACAAACTATCTGTGTTTAAAAAGAGCAGCAGCAGAAGTTAATAAGAAAGAAATCAGGATAAGAAATGAGATGCAATTTAAGTGCTCTGTTAAGACAGTTTCTGAATCTACCAACATTTGTTTTGCCATAGCCGTCAGTTAAGAGAGAGTAAATCAAAGTTATGATAGCCAGCTTTATTCTTAAATTCGCAAAGATGACACTAATTCAACTTAATATCTTTTTATATATTGCTTGCAAGAGTACTATCTTTTCACTGTGAATTCGATGCAGATCAGTAATTCAGTTTTGTATATTTAAGAAGCATCGCTAATAACAATTATGTAGCCAATGTTAACTGCTCTCAACAAGAAAAGTTTTTGTACATCTTATAAAGTTACAAAAAAATGTTAAGAAATCTCATAAGTCCTGTAAGCATTCATCACTGGTAGGGCCCATCAGAGATATTCTTGAGAAGACTGTAACACTTGACTCTGCAAATAAATGCACTCCCACTAATTATTATTTCCCTTCTCTGCAAATAAATGCACTCCCACTAATTATTATTTCCCTTCTCCCCACTCACCCCTCAGCCCCCCAAAAGAACCTGTTTGGAAATTGCTGAGGTTGTCCAGCAACATGTTACACCGTAGTTTTATTTTAACACTAAGATAATTAGACACAGCCTTATCCTGCGATGACACTGTATTTGTCAGGTAATACAAAGTATTGACCTTATTCACTAAAACTAAATCGTATATTTATGTTCTCATTCATTTAGTGCAGTGAATAAGTACTTTTGGCTTCTCTTGCCCTTTAAATTGAAAGTCAGACTTCTGAAATTAATTGTTATAAATCAATTCTAAATTAATTTAAAAGGAACTTGAACTGCCTTATCCAGAAAAATCTTATTCTCCAGCCTTATTACTTTGAAATTAGCTTCCAGCATTATTTTAATTACCTGTCTTGCAGACAAACAACAGCTTAAATGCTTCTAATTTTAAAGCATGTTGGAATCCTGCTTGTTTCTTGGAGGATTTGATCATGTCATGGTGTACACAACCAGAAGTCTAACTGCAAGCAGCTGAAGCTGCAGATGCAAATATTACGACTATTTCATGCTAGAATCCAAAACAGCGATAGGAATCTCAGCTCATTGTGGTAGGCGCTGTAATTTAAGCTACATGTAGTACTAGGAGTTTGTGATTTAACTGAAACAGGTTGCAATAAGTGAGAAGAGCAAAACAGCTACAGAAGATTAAACAGGAAGCATGCTAATTAGGAACATAGGCTAGGATTATAAATTGTCAGCATCACTCTTCAAGTAAGTGTACGATCTAAGACCTGGGTCCTTTGGTGGTAAATCAGAGAGCTGATTGTTGGTTTTTTTCTGTGATTTTGACACCTCCGGAAGCAGTACATCAGCCAGATTCACCCCTACCTGTATTTGGTACTAATTACTTGCAATCCAACCAAACAGGAAGCCCCTGCACAGCATGAAGACTCTGCACCATCTGCAAGAGTCACAGACTACGTGTAAGTAAAAGAAAAGACAGAAGCATCTATCCTACTGAACACAGCAAAGCAGAAGGAACAGTGAAACTGCCCACCTCTCCAGCAAGGAGTTGGAGCCTACCTTCATGCAGTGCTTGTGCTCAGCTGACCTTATGGCAACTACAGGCCATGAGGATCTTCCTGATAATGCCTCCAAAATCACAGATACTATTTTGTTCTACCTCTTCCACTCAATACTTTGTCTCCATCAGTAAATGCAACCCAAATCTCAACATTTACAGTTCCTTTAAGCAGCAAATAGGTACATTCTATTTTCCCCACATACCACTGGGACAATGCTCCAGCACACCGCAGCACAATTCAGTGCAAAGCCACCTCAGGCCAGGTCAGCGCAAAGCTATTATCTAGTGTTTCATTATACAGTTCCTCATACAGCTTTGCCTTTGACAGTACAAAGAACAAAAAAAAAAAAAAATAAATAAATAAGAAAAAGGCTGAAGGTCAGAGAAAGACACAAGTCCACAGTATCTGTAGTTTATGCCAAGCACAGAGTACATTGCGCAATGGGAACATTCAGAAGCTAAAAACTCTCTACAAGCTTTTTCTTGAACTTTATCTTTCTTCATGCTTAAAGCCTTTATATACACTAACCAATTAATCCTCATAAAAGCACTCTGCTGTACTCTGCCTACAGTTAGGGATTGTATTGAAAACTGCTTACTATGATAGAATCATAGAATGATAGAATCATAGATTCATGGAATCATAGAATCGTTAGGGTTGGAAAGGATTTTAAGATCATCTAGTTCCGACTCCCCTGCCATACGCAGGGACACCTCACACTAAACCATGCCACTGAAGGCTTCGTCCAACCTGGCCTTGAACACTGCCAGCGAAGGAGCATTCACAACTTCCCTGGGCAACCCATTCCAGTGCCTCACCATCCTCACAGTAAAGAATTTCTTCCTTATATC
>JBCJKH010014284.1:10045-40566 GCA_039877255.1 Loriculus beryllinus | reverse complement strand
TGACAGGACAAGGGGTAATGGGTTAAAACTTAAACAGGGGAGGTTTAGATTGGATATGAGGAAGAAATTCTTTACTGGTAGAGTGGTGAGGCACTGGAATGGGTTGCCCAGGAAGTTGTGAATGCTCCATCCCTGGCAGTGTTCAAGGCCAGGCTGGACAGTGCCTTGTGTGGCATGGTTTAATGTGAGGTGTCCCGGCTTATGGCAGGGGGGTTGGAACTAGGTGATCGTAAGATCCTTTCCAACCCTAACTATTCTATGATTCTAATCACTGTATTGTTCTACATCTGCTCTACCTCAATTATTCCTGCAGAACTATCATGAACTTCTAATATTAAGTCATTATTTTCCAACTTGCAAGCACAAAGGGGGCCTACAGAATCCTTTACAAAAGCTAGAATGCAATAGAACATAAATAAATCTCCTTTTCTGAAAGTAACTTCAATGGATTATCTCTAAATACTATAAACACCCCAGAAAACCAGGCATCTAAAGGAAAAACCAGCATTCAAGTACATTTGAATTTCTAAATTATACGCTTGCAAATCAGTATCTCCACAGAATACTGAAAATGCAGCTTTGTTGTCATAAAATCAAAGCCAAGCAGCTTTTCTGCTTCATAAAGTATGAAATTTACAAAGCTCAGTATCAGGCTATTAATTAAAATAAATAGTCAAAAGCCTAAAACCAAATCAAAGATAGCCCACACTAGTGAAAAGCAATGCAGTGAATACAGCTGAACACAGCGTCTACACGAATGGATGTATCTGGACTTTTCTCAAAGGCCAGCCATTACATTGCAACTCAATCTGACTAAAATGCATATTGCTTGACAACAATGCTAATATTTTATTTAAATAACTTGAATACAGAAGTGAGGAACTCCATGAACACATCTGCTGCTTTCTATTGCTGTAAATGAATTAAAGCCCTTCTGTCTTGCTCTCTTTAATAAAAATAAGCTTCTCTCTGCTCTACACAGATCCTTGCTGGAAAAAATTTAGGCATGGTGTGGTCTAAGCAATACCCCCCTTTGTGGGGCAATGCTGGAGCTTTGTTAGCTTACAAAACCGCATCCTTAATATCATCAGGATAAAGATTTTTTTCTATTAAAACCAGATTCTGCAGTCCTCCTAGGCAAATGGCTCAGACACTTCCCTTGAAACTCTAAAGCTATATAAATAAATCACACAGTACTATTATTTTGCAAGCATCCAGTCCACAGAGAACTTTATTTTGCTACAGCCTCTACACACATCTAGCAAAACCTACTGAGATTTGTGCATTTAGTTCTGGGAATCTCAATTGCTTCAGAACACTGCATGTGGAAGGAACAGTTTAATTATTAACCACTTTCTCTTCTTTGTCTTAAAGAGACTGTTTCCTTAAACTCAATAACCATGCTTCCTTAATATTTTTCTGCTAAAACTTTTCTGGTTTGCTGGAAGCCTTTTGAGAAAGGCTCAGTAAATGAGTATTAAGGATGAGACTCATCTAATCTAAATTTGACACATACTCCATGCAAAAAACCTTAAGGTGCAGCACAACTCATGCTAAAGGTCAGTGTTCAAAACTGGTCAGGTGGTTTATGTTTTACGAATTTCCTTTTCTCTCCATTGACAGTAAGATCATCTAGACACGCAGCTCAAATATACATATTTAAAATGAAACAAGATGAATCTACCCCAAACAACATGTGAGACAGGAGATTTCTTTCTGACGAAGAGTGTTAGTACGTAAGGAGTATGGGGAAACATGAGAAAGTAATTTTCCTTTAATTTTCACATTATTTGGAGTAGGAAGACCAGGATCAAGGACAACCGACAGTCCTTGGCTGATTTAACATTAAAATAAACATCATTTCAAACAGCAGGGAAGTCTACCTCAATCACTTCTGTTGCAGCCTTGGGACACAGTGCTTCTTGCTTCTGTCAAAGCCTTACAGTTGCTCTGGGTACACACACACATATGACCCTTTTCTTATTTCTGAACTCAGAGGAGGAGTACAGTACATCTTAACTACCTGCAGTGCTGTCAGGTTTTTAATGCTCACTGAGAAGAGCATCTGGCCAGCATCCATCTCCCTCACTCCTGTACTCATCTTGCAGAACAGCTAGGAAGTAATTTATCAGGTGGCAGTCATCCACATCTTAATAGACCAGAATTACCCTATCTTATTTTATGGGTGTGTGACTAGTCACCTGAGGGAAAAAAACTTAGCCTTAGACACAATTTATCTTTCCTGAAGCTGCAGGGAGTGGAAAACAACATGGAGACCTGCCTCATCTAAGAGAAAGAGAGGTGGTGATGCTGAAGGTTAAATCCTTCCTCTCTTAAGACACCTTTGACATGATAGAGTTGTAAGAGAATCTGGCAGAGTGGGGGAGACATACCAGACTGGAGTAAGCAGTGTAAAGCATACAGGTGATAAACCCTTTTCTGGGTTCAGATTTACTCTGGTTTTCTTTCTGGTTTCTTTGGTGGTTAAAGCACTCTAAAAAACTGCCAGTAAGTCCAGAATCCAGCCTAAAAACTCTGGATATTATTCCAAAGTTATAATAACTAGCCATTGAAACTAACAGTATTGTAACGAAGAATTAACAGATTACTGGGCAGCCCTTTAACATGGCACGCTTCTGAACAAATTCCCATCTCCACAAAATAAATCAAAACAAACTTGCCTTCCTTCTACTATTACACAAAGCCCTACCCACAGAGTTTATACCACCACCACCCCTAAAAACCACCCATACAAAAACCCTTGCTTCATGTATCAGTCTTTCTATAAGCTTTTATCAGTGTTGCTGAGGTGGCTCAGGGTTCAGGCAGAGATAAATTCAGTAATTGCTACCACCACATTCAGCCTTGTGAATAAAAAGCATTCATGAAGAAAAACTGCTAAATGCACATGAATCATGGATGAATCAGCTCTCATGGTTGATCTTCAGAATCTAGAGAGGAACACGCCTCACAGCAAATGTGAATCATCCCATTGAGAGAAGACTCATAACACTCAGTCACCCAGGCCAAACACACCAGAGAATTTCTTCCCCTACGTCTGAACCACCAGTAAGTGAAATCCTGCCTCCACTGCATTCTGAAGCCACTTCTATGGATTCAGAAAGGTTAAAAAGTTCAATGAAGAAGAAATCGGAAGGGAATATTTGATATGGTGCTAAGCAAAGTACATTAATATATTAATTTGACTTAAGGACCCTTTATTTAAAATGGACAGGCAAAAAAATTAGAAAACATTATGAAAAAGTAGAAATAAGGCACCTGAATGGTAAGTTACGTATAATAATCCTTCAATCCTTGCTTATTTAGGAACTAGAAAGAAAACCTTGGCTTTCTCTGTGTGAAACTATATTGTGGCTTCCCAGATCTAAATACGTGAAGCTTACACCCCTAAACCAAAGACTGCTTCAGGTTTTTGCACCCTTAGCCAGACTCCTTTCTAATGGAAGTCAGACTGTGACCTACTGAAACACCAGTTATCACTTTCCTCAATACCTTGTCCACACTAGACAATGTTTGGAGCTCTCAGGAAAGCCTCAGAATCCTTATGTGCAAACCCTGGTTATTTTAATTTTGCAGCAAGAAAGATCTCACCTTGTTTATGAGCAACCAAACTATATATATTTTTGATGATACCTCACCAACGCTGCATACAGTGGCATTAAGTGATTCCCAGCTCTACTGGAAAAGAGCAAGATAAATGCTTTCTTTCATTTTTTAATATTGCATAATATTGGTGGCTCACAAGGATCTTCTGATTAAAGAATGTGCCAACATCTTTAATGTCCTTCAGGTTTTTCAGCTGATGTGCAGAGTTACCATTTTTAATCTTAAACTCTACAGTATCTCATTCACTTCTTACGGCCATCTAGCTTCTTGAACTCAGAACAGGTCTACCCCTTGGCTGCCACTGCTGTGACAAAATCTCCCAGCTTTCTGCACATTTCACAAGCACACTCTCACATCCTCAATGGGGCACATCCAGGAAAACTTGAACAGAGAACATTTTTTTCCACTATTACTCCCAAAGCAAACCAGAACTCCACTCCAGGCTGATGCTCCCCTATCAGTGCTAACCATCATCCCTGTCTTTAGCTATATGCTTACATACAGCAGAATGTAATTTTTTTTTTGAAAAAATTTCAAAAATGTAAGAAAAATGGCAATACAGATGATGTTGTCATTAAAGTTAGACAAATAACTTTACGATTGTCCATGCATTCAGTTTCTCAAATAAAGGGACATAACATCTTAGCTTTGCAACACCACCTGACCTTGATAAACAGGGTCCCTTACACCCTGTTGATCCTATTTGCATATGTCCAGTCCAAGCGAAAAACAGTACACACCAATGGTTTTGGTCTGTATGTCCAAGTGGCAGCAGCAGGCTGGCCACAGGGTGGAATCTGTGTCAGACACAGGACACAGTGGTTCTGGATGGTTCCAACAGCCCCAGGGCACAGCACAGCTGGGTCAGTCAGTGGAGCTGGTGGTGCCTCTCTGAGAACTACTGAAGAAAGGGCTGAATGCTCTAGCTCCTCTCATTACAGACTTCCACTCTATTCTTTCCAATAGTTCCCTTCATCCAGGCACAGTGATGTTCCAATTTGTAGAAGCCACTCCTATTTCCCAGCAAGATCAAAACATGTTAATGCCACTGGCTGTCTTCAATTGCAGACCCCAGAAGCTTTTGGCACTATAAATACAAAGAAAGATGCAACTGCAATATACAAACATGGTCAATTATGACTAAAGCCCACACACATTTCTGAAATCTGACAACACTCAGAAGCACAGAAGTGGCAAAGATGTCGTTTTGCTTTTCAAACCAAGGTAAATCTCCACGCATATAAATAAATAACTTTTAGATTTAGTACTTTATTTTTTAACACGGTTCAGCATACGAGAACACAGGAGACCTTGGAAGAGCCACACTAATCTGCACTTCTCTCAAGGTTGTGCTTTATCTTCATGATCATCTTCCTGTTCACTTCAACCGTTTTAAAGCTTAAGATTTCAAATATAGAGAGAAGTGTATACTCACTGTAGTACTGGCAAATCTGAAGTAATCATTTTTGCAGCACTCTTGAAAGTAAGAGCTACATAGAACTTCTTCTCAAACTTATTGTGAGACAACTACTTGAAAACCTCTTTCATGAAAAGAACGTCAAAGTCCAGTCTGTAAAAAAGTGGAAAAAAATTTGTTAGATGTGTTTCAAAGTAGTTAAACATAGAATAAAAAGCATTGTAAACAAAAAAGATCAATTTTGAAGTAGCATCACTATTAAACCATGTGAAATTCAGAATGGATGTCCCTAGGACAGCTTAATCCTATTGCTGCTTTCAGTTTTTACAATTCTGTTTAGGCAACTTTACTTTTTTAATATTTTAATTGCAAAAAGTATTTTGCGTTACCTCCCATGTTCATTTATGGTAACTCTAATGGAAAAACACAAGCAGAATGCTGAGAAAATTTAAATGAGATAAATATATAAGCCTAAACAGTCAGAGAATGTGATGATCTAGAATTTATCTTTAGCCATACAATAGACTAAACTTGCAAGCCCAAAGCTTGGTTTCATGAGAAACATCTTTCCTAGTTTTGAATCAAGAAGACAAAAGATCTGCATCTAAAATCATAGAGGCTTTGATAAAACAGGTAAAACATAATATTCCTGATAATATTCCCTTTAATGGAACTACACCTACTCAATCAGATTCACTGGCTCACAATTTTATGTGACTGAATTTCAGTCACAGAGTAGTCAGAAGCTGTGCAAATGTCTAACTCTAGTTCAAAGCATTCTAACCTGAAAGCAAAGCTGTAAGTTAAAATAATAATCTAGACCGCAACTGTGGTACCACTACACCCACTAGTAACATCTTGTCACCCAAAAGACTAATCAGGAGTTGACTAATGACAGCAGACATGACTTGACCATTAAGTAATGGCACAATGTGACAGATGCAATAATCTTTGATGCAATAAAACCTAGAGCTGCCATTACTTCCTTCCAGAAAATGCAAGTTCTGGAGAAACTAAAATGATTTGTTTCCTTCTCCCCTTTTACAGATCCTGGGGTAATATACACAGCTGCATGGAGGAAGCACTGTAGCTGAGCAATGGCAATGAATACCAAGGACTTAACTGCCTAATTTGAAAACATAGGATATTTTAAATCTCTTTTAAATACTTAATTTCCCTCAATGGGCAGCATTTCTAAATGTGCTCTAGTAGCTTGCACAACATACCAGGAAAATCAAGCCAAGAGGTAACATGACCCACAGTCTCTAAATAAAACTACACCAGTCTAAGCGAAACAGTACAACATGTGAAGTACTGTTTTCCATCCTACTATCTGCACATCAGTATTTACTTACCAAAACTATAATCATACAGCATGAACAGACTTTTTTTGCCTCTGGTTATAACAGTTCCAATTAGACTCACAGATGCAAACAACTAGTTCTTCCAGTACTTATTTTGTGCCACCAACTTAAAGTGTATATAAAATCAAATACTCAATGAATTTAAAGTTTTCACTTTATACTGCCATCTCACTGGTCATTTTTTCTACTGTATCATTAGCAAGCCACCTAGTAGCAAAACAAATGTTAACAAAAGATAGGCTTTCTCAGAACTAAAGGTATCACTCTAGCATTAATGGTTTAAAGAGGGTCATTTTCCACACCTGGTACACCAGGTTGGTGTAGAAGTTCTCCTATTTCACTATAAGACACAAGGTAGACCTAGTTCTTCATGAAAAAAAATGTTATGTGACAGGCGATTTGAGCTGTATTTCCATAACTGATTTCCATAACAGTATTTCTTCATTACAGACACTGGTGATTACTGTATTTTGAAGGATCCAAAGTTACTCTTAACACAGGAATGGAATGCCCGTTTGACAACATAAAGCACCCCTTTCAGACACTTGGAAGACTTCGTTATAAGCAAACGTAGCATCAGACTGAATTAAGTTTGAGATGATTTCGTATACCAAGTGAAAAAGGAACATTCAGATCTCTGGAGAGGTTCACCACAAGTGGAACAATGTGCGCTCTGGTGGTTACAGAACACTTACATAATGTTTAGGTAAAACAAGAATAATATTTAATGAAATCCTGAGCTAGAAGAAGAAAACTTTTGATTAAGCCTCTGCAAGTATTTTTTCCTCCTGCCACCAAAAACCAGATGTACACATTTTTGTAATACTTCCCTTTGTTTAAAGCAGAAGAAAAAAAGAGTTTTTCTTGTACACACACACACACACACACTCATTCACACACCCTCTTGTACATACTAACTAGACCTCAAAGGAAACCTATCCACTTTGGATCTTCAGATGATCTAATTCTAGTAGGATACGGAGCATTAATCTTACTTTTCAGAACAGCTTTTGAAATAAGATCAAGAAAACCTGAACCTGGCCAGGCTGAATGGGACTTGGAGCAACCTGGTCTAGTGGAAGGTGCCTCTGCCTGTGACAGGGGGTTGGAACTGCTCGATGAGCTTTCAGGTCCCTTCCAACCCAAATCATTCTATGATTCAAACCATTCTATGATTCCATGGTTCTGTGAGTCATGTGAGATATTTTCCATAGATGTTTAATGCATCCTACACAATTGTGATGTGAAATATCAATATCTTATTATTATTTTCTATTTTTTTAACCTAGTTATCATCCTTCACAACTGTTGCACTGTGCATGCTCAGATGTAGCAACAAGCAGCATACAACTGCTCTACAGAAGTGCTTGTTCAGAGAGTACTTACTTGAAAAACAAAGTTCTGTCCTAAAGAAAGTATAGAGTGAAGGGTATAAACAGACAGGAAGAGAACAGAGGAGCCATTTTACTTGGAAGTGACTGAATAACCAAGGAATAGGTATCCACAGCTTTGACATGGAGGTAACAGCATGACAACAACCTGACACAGTGAACTGCAAGGTCATGAGGTATTCTCTCATAGTCCCAATGCTAAACAGGAAACTGCAAAATAGTGCTGGAAAATAAACCATCTGTATGTGGTTAGGTCCAGGCTGGACCATCAAGAAGATGACAAAATTGACCTTCTACTGTCTTTGTGTTAATAAAGGCACTTAATAAAGGCACGAGGGTTAAGCTGAAGAGTGCTAAAATACAAGAACTGTCAATGCTGATGAACCAGGAAATGAACAGCTCAGAGCCAAAGGCACAAAAAGAAACAGCACACAATTCCTGGTTTGGAAATAAAATAAGGCACTATAGTGACTAACAGAAATCTGTATGTGCTTGGAACAGTGTTCTCAGCTCGGTCGTGCAATTAAATTAAATTTGACAACTGTGGAAAAATCATTGGTCCTTATGGAATACACAAACTTGAACCTTCACATTTTTTTCAGGTTTTAATAAAAGAAATACCTGTTTCTTAAAGAGAATGTTCTTGAAACAGGAAAACCAAACTCTCCCCCTCTCTCTTGTTCAGCCTGAGATAAAGCCACTGATAAAAAACCTTGAAAGCTTGAGTCAGATTCTTATTTTGCCACCTTTATCCTGGGTAAGAGAAAAGTAGGGGGAGGAACCCTTCCTTCTTTGCCATTTTGGCTTATTTAAACAGTAATAAACACAATACATTTGACAAGTCCTTCAACTTGCAGTCAACTGCTTCTATTTTAGGAATTTAAAACCAGAAATCTGATGTTTTCATTCAATCCCAATTTTAATGACCTTAGCATGACTGTAGCTTTTTAAGCCTGCACACCCGTATTTCAAGATGACATAAATTTATGCTAGCATAGCTAAAATGACCAAAAGAATATAAAACAGGCAATAGAAGACACCATTCAGCTGACACATACAGTGGGAAAACAAGTAAATACTTCTCTTTTTTTGCTCTTTTTTCTTTAACCTGCAAAACAATCAGGGCAGATATAATGACCATTGTATAAAACTGCTTCTTTAAAAACAAAGCCTTTCCAAGTAAGTTGCCAGTTTTACGACTCTTTTTGTTCAATAAGTATCTCATAATGATCTCAGCTTCAAGAAAAGCTCTACAATCTTATAGCAATGAATCCAATTACACATTCCATCAATATTTTCTCTATTTCTACTAACATGAAAAGCTCCCGATATTTTTTGTAACCTTTAGATTGTTTATTTGCCTCTCTGGTGCTGAAGTAATCTACCCATTTGAGCCAAACAACAAACAAATGAAAAGACTGACATCAACCCTAAAATGTCACAGAGTTAAGTGCAAGCAACCACCTGGTAGCAACAAGGAAATCAAGTTCAATTAACCTTATTATAAGCTATGCACCATATTATAAGCTATACACTTTAAAAAGCTCAAATCAAAACTTAAAATGGAACAAACAAAACCAAGCAAAAAACCCTACTAAATTTAGCAGTAAGAGTCACATCACTATTAATTCCATTGCCTAGAAGATATACAAAGTAAAAGGTAACTGGCAGTTGACTGACTTCCAGTTCAAGATCCTTCCCTTGTTGACCAAGTAACCTTGTTCCACCCTGAATGCAAAATCTATTCAAACAATGCCTCACACTAACGGAGCTACAACTTCTGCTATGTAATTGGTAATGCCAGTGTGCCATAACTTCATTTTCCACTTAAAATTACTTTGCTTTCTCCCTTGGTGCTCCGTGCTAAGTCTCTTCTTGCAAGTTGAAAAATGACAAAGCAGTATATTTCTCCATCCCATCATGGCTCAAAGGAAATTTGAGAACTACAAACATTGTGCTGTGTATATATATATATATACACATATATGTATATATATATAAATATAAATTGTACATCATCACATTTTACTATTTAAAACAAGGTTGAAAGTCAAAATGATAGAAAAATTAACATTAAGAATTACTGAGTTCCTTCAAGACTTAAAGTACATAGCAGGCTCTGCTGATAGGTGATACATGTTTCTAATCCAGTCTAACCACGACAGAAGGAGGTAATATTAGGAACAACCAGGTTAGCATAGCATGGCAATGCTGCATTGCCTACATCCTCCAAATCATACTGGACATATTATTGTTACTGCACATCCCTCTCCCACATGTGTATCTACTGTTGCTGTTATCCACTTAATCCCCAGTAGGACCTGCAGCTCCCAACCTGCAAAGGCACATCAAAAAGACTGCAAGAGTTGATATATACACCAGATGTTTATGTTGCTGTTCAGGTGGACCTGGATAAGCTGGAGCAATGGACAAACAGGAATCACAGCAAGTTCTATAAAGGGAACATTCCTGCACCTGAGGAGGAACAACCCCATGCACAGGTTTGGGACCAACTACCTGGAAAGCAGCTTTTCTAAGAGACCTAGTAGACAACAACTAGAACACAAGCCACCAATGCACCCTTGCTACAAAGCCTACAGCATGTCCCGGACTGCTTTAGGCACAGCTGTGCTAGCACACTGAAGCAGGTGATCCTTCCCCTTCTCTTAGACCTGATGAGACATACTTGGAGTGTCATGTCCAGTGCTGGGCTCCCAGCACCAGAGAGACGTGGGCATATGTTGTTTTGGAGTAAAGGGAGAATTCTGAACAGTGTGGCTAGGGGTCTTTCAGAAGGATGGCGTTACCAGAACAGCAAGCTGGACACTTGGTTTTTCCTCAGAAAGCGTCAATAGGAAATTAATACATAAAAAAAAAAGGGCAGTAAGCTCATGGAAGTAATGCATGTAATGCAAGAAAAATGCAAGGCAAAGAACAGCAAAGCAAGACTGCACAAAAAATTAAAGCACTTACTAGATACTCATTATCATTGATTAAAGCTTCTTTTCCTCCCTCCCCCCATTTTTTAAAGGTATTTCCAGACAAGTTACACATACATGTGGGAACAAGAATTATGTTGTGACAACCCCTAGCTGTTCATTCAACCTTCCTTTCAACTTCAGCTGTCTCCTCAGATGCACTCTACTGTTAACACCAACATGTAGAACTGACTATGGCAAAACAGCTGTTGCTGCTTCCTCTGACCAAATACATTTAGCCTAGAAAGGTCCTGCCCAGTCAGCCAGAAAAATAACCTGAAGTCTCACTTACTAGTGTGCAATTTAATTCTGTGCTCTTCACAATTATGAATGCAAGACCTCACACTGAAAGGTTACACAAATCACTTCTTGCAGAGCTGGGAATAAAATGTTTAAATGACAAAAAACTCCAAGTCATACTACCTCATTTCTATTCCTAGTTTTCTGTCTCTAAAAATGTGTTTAGTGCCAAATCCAATCAGGTTTTCTGTATCTTCTGCTACTGTTTCCAAAAGGCAGCAGCTAATTCCTGCACTGTGCACGTCTGCGCACAGGCAATGACACTGGGATTACACAGGAAAGCCGATACAATCTTTTAACCATGGCTATAATAGCGTAGTTGAATCAAATGTCACACATCACTAGGACAATTTTGTTTTATCATCTCCAGTGTTTACTTCAATCATTTTTAACTGCATTATCATATTGCTTTATTATAATGCCTAGCAAGGCTAATAATTAAAAATACTAACCAAATGCTTTGTGCAAAGATTGCCTGTAGATGTGGCTTGCTCAAGAATGGAAACTTTATGCTTTTCCATTTGTAATTATTTTAATAAAAAAAATATTGATGGACAGAGCATGTGAAAACAAGCTTGCGTTCCCTTTGTTATTCTTACAGGCTCTTCAGACATAACTGCTCCTTGCTCTGTGGACACCCAGTGAGACACTTGACCTGATTTTCTGCAGCACTAAGCATTGACAAATGTGACCGAGATCACTGGGGGCTATGGGCGCTCCATCACTCATAAAGCAAGTAATTATGGACTTACTGCACAAGACTAAAAGTTAAGGCATTGAGTTCTAATGCCAGTCCACTACCTGGATAATTAAGGCCTAAATTAACAACTTGCTCCTTGCCATCTGTCCATTAGAATAACATCAGTAATCTACCAGTGTTCTACCTCACCTGCTTTAAACGTAAAATGCACATAATGAAAAGGGCTCTAGAAAGCTAGCTTCTACTATCCTCAAATTGTGAGCATGAAGAGATGGATCCTTGAAGTCTTTTGTTTCTCTGCACTTTTATCTCCAAGACTCAGGAGTCTTGAGAAGATAGTCACTCATCTTTTTATGACAATGCAAGAGCATTAAGAGTCACAAAAAAGCCCATGAAACAAAATTTAAAAGTCAAGAGAGATTTTGCCAGTTACAGAAACTGTGGAGTTATTCTCCAAAGACTGAGCAATCAATGAAAACTTGCAAAATACTGAATACTCACAGAATCATACTGTTTGGGTTAGAAGGGATCTCACAGATTATTTGGTTCCAACCCCCTGCCATGGCCTCCTCTGGATTCACTCCAACAGCTCCACATCCCTCTTGTGCTGTGACCCCCAGAGCTGGAAGCAGGACTGCAGGAGGGTGTCTCACGAAAGTTGAGCAGAGGTAGCATAAGTGCTCGCCATACTTAACATAAAGTTTTAAAAGAGTTATCAAGACAATAAAATGCTTCCCCAAAAAAGAACCATCCTGTTCATCTATCTTCCTACTAAAACTTTCAAGGTTCTGCACAGTTCATTTTAGTGGGCCAAGCAAGGGTTCCAGAAGGCTCAGAAAGACCTGTGTGCAGGAAAGCAATAGGAGAGTACAGCTGGACGCAGACAAGACTAAATGGAGACGACTTGTTTTTCAATACACAACAACTGCTGCAAAGGCAGGAGGAGGAGAATTAAACTCTTTCTCTGTGAGAACAGGAAAAGTAATGGGTTTAAACTGCAGGAAGGAAAATTCAGGTAAGGCACTGAGATAAAGATGACAAGGACTAGTGAAGCACCCCAAGAGCTTGCTCAAACAAATGTCAAGTATCCACCACTGAAGATTTTTTTCTTTTCCCAAATAGATGGGTAACACTTGTCAGGTGTGTAATAAGAAGCAAAAATTTGTGCTAAAAGCTTACTCCTAGGAGTTGGAAACAGTTGGAAAAAACACAAAGCTTTGGTAGTTCAGCCTGCTTCAGGTCTCAAAACATGGTGTAACTGCACCTTGCTGGAGGGGAAAGGGTGAGAACTAGATGAACTCTTGACATCTGTGCTTATCACCCCATTTCTTCTAATGTTTCTAGGACTTTACCCTCAATCAAATCCATGTGTGACGATAATTAAAATTAAATCCAGCGATTAAATTCACACTCCAGCACTTCAGCAAGTGACTGCTTCTTCCGGCAAAATAATCCACATCTAGAGGAAGGAAGGAATCCCTGGTGTAGTCAAACACATTTAGATGGTTACACAGGCTTTGGATTTTCATCTCTGTACAGCACAAAGCACAGCAGGCCAAGAGCATTCACAGTCTGAAGGCATGCTAGAAGCAGCGTTAATAGATTTTTATGCTACCTCAGAAAAGTGTTTACTCATCTGTAATTTTTCTTGGCAGTGGACATCTGGTGTTCTATTATTTATTGCATCTGGAAAATTGCCAACAATAAAACCAATTTTCACAAAAAGAAGCAAAGTCTGACATGCAGAATGTTGGAATAAAGGGAAAAAACTCTCAGAACAATTCAGGGGTTTGTTCTTTGGGCATTTGTTTCTTTGGTTTGTCTTCCTTTTTTTTTTTCCTCATATGGGACATTGATGATAAAAGCCAAGAGGAACTGCAAAACATTTTGTCCAGATTATCGAAGAAAACATGCATTTTGAAGCTACACCAACACTCTGGGAAGTGACTAATTCTGATACTCATATGAACTTTAGGGGGATGTGTATAAAGGCTTGAGGAAAGTAAGACCACTAAAAGAACAACTTCTTTAAGTTCAAGCATTTGCTAACAGAAAGTATATTTAATTGGTAATATAGAGACTTGCATGCATCAAGTAGTTGTAACTGGCACCAAGTAGATGTAACTGTAGGACCACTCTAAAGCGTAATACTCTACCAATTTCCCGACAGGCACCTTTATTACCCTACCCTCAAAAGAACATGAAGGCATAATGGTTCTTCAAAAGAAGGTAGCATTGAAGGACCATGTTAAAGCATTGCCGCCACTGAAAACTGCTCATTCAGAAACCTACGTGTCTTGGACTCCAAGCTTTGGGAAGAAGCTGCACCAATTTCCTAATTGTTACACCTGTCAAGATCATTGTCCTTATAAAGATGCCATTACCCAAGTCCCTCAACAGGAAAGACTTCTGAACATCATCTAGGTGTGATGGAGTCTCTACTATTGGAAGTCTCTACTCTTTACTCTAGAGATAACCATTACAAAGTTTTACACCAGAAGAGTTTTTCAATACTATCAGTCCACAAAGTGAAAGACCTTTAAGAACAAGTTTTATCTAGTGTCCAGGGACTTCAGCAATGCTCATGAGGAAAAACCTATGGATTCCCACACTACTGCCCCTCTATTAAGAGGCTGGAGATCCACTTAAATGCTCAATCTGACAAAGCTAATTGGCATCTGTTTTACTAAGGTTCCTTTTTCAGTCAAACACAATCTTTGTGTGTGCAATGGCTATGTGAGGATTTTTTAAATTATTGAATCCCTCATGTTTTGAGCTCCTTAGAAGAGAGGTTACATTTAATAAAGGGATTAGCAAATATCCAGTAGGCATTACTTTAAGTAGCATAATGCTGTCTTTCTGCAGGAAGGCAATCTAAATACTCTTGCTTTTAGTAACCATTTTTAACGTGCACTATCATTAAGCGGACAGGGATTCACTGATGCTTTTCACTTAAGCAGGAATAAATTCCAACAAGAATCACAAGAAAGCCGTTTTCCTTTCCCTGGTAGCGCAAGTAACTCTGCAAATCATAAAACCTAAAAATAAATACATCGAAACACACATGTGCCTCAGCGCAAAAGAAAGTATTTTCTGACTCTTGATTCTTGACACTCTGCTGGAGTATGGGCAGAACACAGTAGTAGCGTACCATGGTGAGAGAGTAATTTACATATTCTTCCTCTATCCACTAACCAAAGCACCTAAATTACAAATTCCTCATAAGCTCCTAAAAAGTATTTGTGCAAACTGAACAAGAGCCAAAACTGGTAGCAGAGGTAAACTAAAAAAGATTAAGTTAGTCAATAAAATTATTAGAAATAAATATCTCTGTATCTCTCAATTATAGAATCAAAGCCTATCTCCCAACCCCAGCAATTTCCTAAGAAAATCCAACCCCATATCACCTATATCTTGCATCACTACAGTCCTGCAATCCCTCTCCTGAAACAGTTTATAGCTACAGTCTTTCAGGGAAAATCATCCAGCTCTTAAATCCCACCACGTCCTAGATACCAAAAAGAGAACTGGAAGTAATCCCAAACCCTGACAAACAGCAAAACAAGCTGGCAGCTCTCACTTGTTTCCTTTCACCTTAAAACTTGTTTCAAGTTCTCTTCCCAGAAACTAAGCAACCCTATTCTCCTACTCTAGGAACTTTTCTCTATGCTCCCCAAGACTGAGAAGCCTGGCAGGTCTGTAATCCAAATACAATAGAACAAAACCCATCACAACGTGCTAAAGAATTTCTTTCTTTAGTACCCAGTAAGCCTGTTATCTTCAAGACAAATTAAACTATCTATAAACTATCCAATTTAAATCGTCCCTCCATTAAAGTCATCAATGCTACCACAAATGCATTAAGTCAATCTCAAATTTGTCATTCTGTGATACCTTTTACTTTCTTAAGAACTCACAAGAACAGTTAGCTCCAGAATCCACATGCTCCTAAATACCGTCATTTCATCCTAACACTGCCCCAATTCTAAATAATGGCAGTGGAACAGACCCGTAAATATGCTGAAATTATCATGAGCTTACTTAAGGGAAGAGATTCTAAACGTATAACCAAGCCTATTCATTCACTAAAAACATACAGATGACATCTATTTTCTTAGTCTGAAAACTCGTAGTCTTTCAAAGTTATCCAGTTTGTGATACTAAGCAAACTCTTTTCTACCAAACTGTTCCCAGAGCTTACACTGATACCCGTCTCTTGTTCACCAAACCAACAACACCTGCTGCCATAAAGCCAACAGGAACAGGATATTCAAACAAACCATAATGTCTAAGCAGCACATCAAGGACCACAAAACTACATCAACATTTTGAACAAGCTGAACAAGCACAGCTTAAATGTATACCAACAGCCATTGCTGCATTGCAAATGACAGATTATGACTATATATTATCTATACAGTTAAAACTTCTACTGGAAAAGTATACCTTAAAATATCTTCGTCTCATCCTCCAATCTTAAAACAACATGACCACCACAATAAACCTGTGAGGAGAAGCATATTTTTCCAGTGGACACATGTAACCATGTTGGAGCTAAAAACAAAAACCCTTGCAAACATGTTTCCCCGGTGACCACAAATGCCTCACACTGCAATCAAAATACAAACCCAAGACCCACACAGATCCCAGATTAACATAAGTCACCAAAGCCCCAAGATGACATCCCTAAAACTACACAGGTGAAAACCAACATCAGGACTAGCAACAGACACTGAAATAATGATTTACCAGCAGAAGACTTCACAGAGCAAAACCATTCCACTTCTGAATTTCCCACTCCTGATCCTAAAGACTTAGGAAAGCACATGGCTGGGAATTTAAAGTTCACAATCATTTAAAATAACTGACTCAGAGGGAAAGTGGGTTTATTACACATTAGTTCCCTCCATCACTATAACTTATCTCTCCACCCCACAGGCAATACGGACTTCAATATTCACCCCCAGGGCAGCAGAGCTCACAGCAATTAATTGCTCTATACCTGCACTGAGCTTCTGATTTTATTTCAGGCTAAAGGGGTTTGATCCAGAAAGCTTGTCTTCTTTTTCACAGCAATGCCAACCGACTTAAACCCAATACATTACCTGTACATATAAGCCTTTCCTGATGTGGACTCTGACGTGAGGGAAAAAAATGCAATCTAACAACTCAAGAAATTAAACTAAACAGGGTTGGCTACTCACCAGCGCTCCCTAATGACCTCCCTGACACACCAGTCACAAGAAATCAATGAAACAATAAGAATAAATAGGAAAGAAGTCATTTTCAAGTATTATATAAAATTGGTAATAGTTCTGCAATAGTCAATATCACTGGGGAAAAAACAGATTAGCACCTAGGAACAAGATTTACTTTAGCTCAGTGAATAATACTGAAGAAAAGCTTTTATCATTCAGTGCTGAATGAATCTGGTTAGTCAACAGCCCTAGGAAGAATCAGTAAGGGGGTGAAACTGTCTATTCTTTGCTGCTTAAAAATGTCTTGGACACCAAAATAAATCCATTAAAAGGGAAACTTCCTTAGGAAAAAATACTTGAAAAAATATAATCTCTCTTTCACTAGTTGTTGATTGCTCCAGATAACAACAATGATGACTGTACAAATGGAAGAAGATAAATCCCACTGTGAGAAACCAGTTGAAAGCCCAGCTCCAAACTGGATAAACAAAAAAAAAAATCAGGTAAGCCTTAATCTGAAATACAAAGAGAAGCAAGAACAGAGAAGCCAGTCCATGAGTTGGACAAAAAGCTGATTCAGCTTCATTTCCCAAGGACTGCACATCCAATCTGGCTATTTAACACTCGTGTCTTGGCAATTTTTTAATGTGTTGCCAAATGCAAACAGACTGGCCATAAGGAGAGGTATCTCGAAAGGTAAGTTCTGAAAATCAACTCAAATTGAAAAGCTACCACGAAGTGGATACCTACACTGTAAATTGCAAATACTGGCGCTTTTTACAAGGCAGAGATTGGATGGGGCTTGGAGCAGCCTAGTATAGTGGAAGGTGTCCCTGCCCATGGCAGGGGGTTGGAACTGGATGAGCTTTAAGGTCCCTTCCAACCCAAACTATTCTGTGCTTTAAAAAACAACAACGAACCTGTATTTTGCATTGCTTACAGAAATATGAAACATCTTTTTTACTCCTGAACAGTCACTCAGACGAGCAAATGATAAAAACCAGAAAAAGGATGACTCTGTCCAAGCACGCATCATTCATTTTAGTGCTCATGTCCTGCGTGCTTTAAGGCCTAGTCAAAAGTGTTTTCTCCCAGTAACACTGGCAGCAATCCTTCCTCCTGGACAAGGAAGAATTTTTGATCTGGGAAATATTTACCTAAACAGTTCACTGGACTAATGTACCTGTTGGGATTAATAAAATAGCTTAGATAACGCTTAGCCAAAACGGACCACTTAAAAAAAGAGACAGAAGAAAGAAGAGATCTTGTCTCATTTGGAAAGGTTGCCATCAGATGAAAGGTGCTCCATGATTTTGTAATGAAGCCATCATGAGTTCCAGCATAAACTGGCAGAGTGCTTTATTCTTCTAAAGATAACCCAGTCAGAGTGGAAACCATGTGGTACCAGAAAGGTAGAACATGGGCTTTCCCAGCAATCCAAACAGTAACCCTTTTGGCTCCCATGGGGAAAAGAAAAGCAACCAAACCTCCTCCCTGCCCTAATCCCTACACACAGCTAACCTCAACTGTGAACCAAGAAAGGAAATCAAGGATTAACTCCCACCAGACTAGAAATACAGAGTAGCTGCAGTGAGATGTCTCACAGAAAAGAGGCTGACAGATGACCTCAAGAATTTATCTACAGGAGCCATGCTGTACAAACCAACATCTCCAAGGGACCCAACAACTTAGAATCCTGAGACTATCCTGACACAACCAAAGCTTGTTCAAAAAGGTGCTGGGGGTTTAGGGATACTTGGCTGGTTTCCAAGTCTGTGGAAAGTCATGTGTCCGTTCAGGGGAAGAGAAGAGTGGCAAAATTAAGGTCAGTGTTCAGAGCATGCATCGTGCTACCTTCAACAACTGGAACAGAAAACCACTTGCTGTTCACAGAATTCTGTGTTTAGTTACAATGATGGTTTCTAACAGGCCTGCTAATACCAGTCTTCTGCTTAGATATACAACAGCCTTACAAATCTCTTCCTGGTAAATGACAAGACTGAAAAGAGAAACAAAAAAAAAGAAAAATTAACAGATGAGAGAAGAAAACACCCCTCTTGCCTAGAAGAGAGGAGAAAAGAATCGCCTTACCTCTTAACATTGAATACAAGACACTGAAAATAGGAAAAACACAGTTCTCAAAGCACTGCTAGTAAAACTGAGTGAAACTCAACACAAGTTCTGGAAGACAGAAACTGCCATCATCAGAAGCTGAGGCTGTCCAGTGAGAGGGGAAATTCTCAAGAGGTTATTCTCCCCTGTAACACTTCTTGGCTTTTGTTTTTGCATAGAAGGGTCAGACCATACAGTTCTAATAATGGAAGAATTTGCAGACACTTTCTTCTGCACTTTGGAAAGGTAGGAAGAATATTTCCACATCTTTTACAGTTACATAAAACAAAACTACATACAGTAGCGGATATTTGAAACCATCAGCCTGTAAGAGCAAGAGTGGGAATATTTTGAAGCATTTCCTTAAACAGATTCTCAACTCCCATGAGATACGAACAAGTTCTAACTGAAAACCGTAACCCCATGAGTTAAATATGGGAACATCTCCTTACTGGGAACACAAGGAAGATACAAGATTTCATTTCTCTTGTACCTGCTTCTACCTACAAATTATTAAAATAAATTTAAACATTAATCTCTAAGCATTACCTTCACCCTTGAGGCAAAGCCGGAGCAAGCTTTTCCAGACTACACAGGATACAGGAGTACATTTAGTAAAGCATTCAACAATCATTTAAATACTAAACAAAAACATCAAGGAAATGATTTTGTTTTGGTTTTTTTTTCTTTCCCCAGGGTTGAAATTAACACAGAAAACACGACCACGTATCTGGGGTGAGGTGGGGAACGCCAAAACAATATGGAACAGATACTTTCTTCTTCAGTAGGGTCTTGGGATGACATTTCATGCAACGGCTGAACCAATCTCATGGGTTGCTGTTGCCAAAAATGCAGTTCCCACTCTTCGCTCATAGTCCTGGCCACATGTTACTGCTCCTTCCATTACAGCAGCTTTGATACTGCCCTGGCCTTCAGCAAAGCAGTGAATGAAGAGACAGGAGACACTGGAAAAGAGGAGGCAGCAAGCAGCCAAGCACTACTGCCCTCCCTCCACTCCTTATCATGATCTCTCACTGCTCCCATCCAGACAGCAGAACAATTCTCCATACTGATTCAACTGCAAATGCAGCGGGACTTGCCATTTCTTCTGGAGAACAAGAGAATCAACAGAAAATAAAATTCCATTATACTTACAAAAACCAACCCCAAAACCCAATAACACCGTAATTTGACAAAAATCTAGTGCATTACAGTGTAATAAAACACTTGCTATATTTGACATTATTTTCATTAATCACAAACCAGAACGTGTCATTAACTTTTCTAGTATCTTAAGGCAGTGTTAATCCAAGACTGAAAAGTAATGGCCTGGCTATAGGTTGAACACTCTAAAAGAGATATACGAATGCTCTCTAAACAGAGCAATTAAAAAAAAATTAAATTAAACCTAAAAAAAAAAAAGCAAACAAAAAAAAACCCAAAACCAACAAAACCCCACAAAACAACTACAAAAGCAAACAAAAAACATCCAAAGATAACTATTTCAGAGAAAAATAAGACTTTGGGAAAGAGTCCTCTGTACAGTACTTTTGGTGAAGTTTCAGAGTAAACTGAAACCAGAAGTCATTGGGAAAGAGCATCTTCAGCCCCTCTGGAGTGACAGCCCCCAGGCCAATCACCACCACACAAGTACACTGACCTGAACTGCAGGTACTGTGGTTCCTCCCTCCTGTAGCTGTACTGGCAGGTGACTTTCTGCCCATTCACACAATTTAAGAAATCACCTAGCAATTCTGAAACTGTTTTCAAGTTGTTTGTATCTGGATCAGCTCCCTGAACTGCTCTCCCCTCGCTCACACGAGCGCAAGAGTAGTGCTAGGGAAGAGATGGAAGCAGGCAGGGGAGAATGGGGCCACAAGACTTAAACTGGCCTAAATTGCTATGGAAATGCATTGTATCTTGCTGAAAGGTCTTAAAAACGAGGAAAAAGAGCATCCTCTCCAACTTTTCACTTTCAGCATATAATACAGATCTACTTTGACTTCAAAAACAGATCTTCATGCTCCGTACATACTTCTGGATTAACTGAATATGCATTCCTTTCCTAACCAAACTCTAAAGATGTCAAAGAAAAAGCAGAAGGAGATTAAGGCAATTTGTGGTTTGGGGTCTTTTTAATCTTTGCATAAATAAAAGAAAACACCTAATTATAGCAGACGATAGCCAGTTTCTTGCCAACACATGCAATATCCTAAGTAAGCATTTTCTCCAGTAAATAACCTTACCCTGTTTTTGAGGGGAGAGGACAAGGAGGGGGAAGGGCTACCTTCTTCCTCACTCTCACATTTCTCATTTTTCTATCAGTATTAGTCTGCATTAACCACCAAATCATACACACTCACACAACACCGCCAGTGACCTACTAGAAAGTTGCTATAGCAACGACTGCTTTCAGAAATACACGTTGTGCATTTTAAGTGCCATCATAGTGTAACTCATCTGTCAATTAATAACCACGGCTCAGAGCAACATATCAAATACATCCCTAAAACAAAAAATTAACATTGTGGTTTTACAGCTAGAAAAGGAAGCACCTGGAAACCCATCACAGCCTTAGACTCACTACCAGTCAAAACCCAACTGAACATATTCAGCATCAAGATGTAACTCTATTTAAGTGCACATTAAGTATGAAAAACTCTACTGCAACCTTCAAGGTGAAAATCACTCATGTATATCATTACATACCTACTTTAAGCAGGTCCAACCTACTCATAAGATTATCTACAGGCGCACAGTGAAAACAACTTAATTTAGGTTTCTGTTATTTATTATACAGAAATACCTATGAAATCCCTGTGATAAGAAACACCACCACTGTATTTTAAAATACACTGAGTGAACCAAAATGAGTGGACGGTTTCAACCTCACCAGGCTTCATGGAATTACCTGGTCAAGTTTTCTGTAATAAACAGTCAGACTAAGTGAACCATATTGTCTCCTTCTCTGGACCTAGATACCCAACAATTTTGGGTTAATGTACTTGGTTATAACTATTATACAGAAAGCACAACCATAGTAAAGGAGTACCAATCTAAAATGTCAACTGGTTGCTCTCAGAAAGAAAACTCAACTGTCACGCCTCAAAAACCAACTGCAGCTTGTTTAGTATTGCTTCCTCCCAACACCCTGCGTTATACTAGCAGGTTCTTTTCATCAGAGTGCATGTACTACATGACAACTATTTGCTTATCTTAACTACAACACACATTCTGTTCATGGACTGTCCTGTCTGGCCTTTGAAAGGTAAGTGCATTTTAATGTGAAGAATATTCCCTCTCTCTATAAGACGTGAGGGGGAATCAGAGAGTCTTGCAAACTGGATCACAAAGTGCCGCCTCTGTCAGTGATACAGTCAGAAACACTGCAGTGGTTTCTCAGCTCCAATGTGACCTTGAAAACTGTTTCAATTTCCTTTCTCACATCCTCTAAATCCAGTTCAAATCATTTTCTCACATGACAAAGGTAAAAAAAAAATGGTTTCCTATTACATTTTCTGCTTCGGGATAAACATCAAGCTCTCACAGTACCCAGTCTGGCAATATACTAGTACTGATGCCAGGTGAAATCCTTCTGCAAGACACTATGGATATCAGAATACAGACAAAAAATACTACCTAAACTTCAGCATAACTTCAGTAAGCAGCTCAGTCTAGATGAGCTCTACTGAGTACCTCGGGCTGGTGACATGTATGCAACAATTTCCCTCGATTTAACAGGGAAGATCTTCTAAAAACTGAATCATAACCAATCCTTTCAGCTTGGATGAAAAGGAACAACTTTGACAGTTTGATCCTTACACATATATATAAAACATGTATTATAAGACGTCTGTGAGATAACTTATCTCTCCAAGATCACCAAAGAAGCAAGGCCCAAAGACAGGATACAAGGATATTTCTTTGTGAAAGCCACCTGGCAGTCAGTTCATGTGAGCAAAGCAGGCAAGGGCACAAGTAACCAATGTTTCATTTCTAGTCAGAGTTAAAGTAACACTCTGAAGGACAGGAAAAAAACCAGAGCCTTAAAAAGTCACTTTTCATATCAAGATGGGAGAAAATGTTTTGCTGGTGCCTGTGGACCAGCTAGCAGCAGTCATGAGGAACAGGACTAATTAAACAATATTGTTTAAATATGACAATCAAGTTTCTCTTAACCTTCCCACTGAGACACCAGTAAATGCAACTCTCAAAGTTTTGTAACAAGACTTCTAAACTGTCAGGTTTTTTTAAATCCAGAATTCATCTGACCACAGTTTCATGAATCAAACCTCTGAATAACTGACAAAGAGGGAAGATGCCTTAATTTTAGAAGTTATTGAAAAAGTGATGCCCATTCCTGGCTAAATTATGTTTATTTCTTTTTAAAACACCAGTATAAATACATCTACAACAATAAAAAACGCACACTAGGCGCAAAAAAGACCTGTAAAGACCAGTATCTTTACGGAGGCCAAAAGCCCAGAGCAGAGCACAAGACAAGTGCATGTGTGAAGCCATACACCTAGAACACTCTTCGAAGCCAGATCTTCCCAATTACATGTATTTACATACATGAGATTTTGTATCAACATTATCTTGAAAATAATACTTTTCATTCCCTAATATTCACATTGGCCAGGTTTTCTCTCTGATTCAAAAATGTGCTTGTATGCCACCCCAACAAACCCCTCTGGAAATAAACAAACCAAGTCATCTTTTACTACCATCTACATTCAATACTACAGTTGCTCTCATTTACTTTCTTGACCCTACCTTTCCCTCTCTGGATCTCCTCCTTTATTCAGTACAAAATCCCCACTCATCTTGACAGTCACCCTGTGATCTCCAGGCATTAGGTACATCTACAGAGTGACTCCTTAGTCCGAACAACACGCTCATCTCCAGCTCTTGACCCATGCAGCCAGAATGCACCCTATCCAGATTTTATGCTCCCTTTTCACACCTTCAGGAAGGCTAATTTCTCCCCACACAAAGTGAGAACCTTGATCACACAGATCTTGACTGATGCAGTTCCCTTCACTTTCAATGACTGTGACTCAAGGACCACAGGAGAGTAACACCTCTCTTCCGGGAACCAACTTCCCTCCCTGTCTCTTTTCTTCCATTCATCCAAATGACAGTTCCATCCCATCCCAACCCCTGCCTTGTTCTTGAGTCTGTGCCCCCATTTACATTCCTGTCACCAAGTTCAGGTCTACCAGGAAAATCACCTTTGAGTGTCTGCTTCTCTAACTGGGTCTCAAATAATTCATGTATTTCCCAGGCCTCCCCTTCCAAGTAGGAAATATTTCCATTTACAAAATCCTATATTCACAATTTTAGAATAAATCCCTCCAAAAAGTTAACCGTTGCTATGATGGAGATTCTGCTGGCAAGAACACAAAGTTCAGAAAATGAGAGAAGAAGGATGGAGGAGAAACCGGATACATCTTTCTGCAGCAGCCTGCAGTCAGCTTAAGTAAGTATACAGTTACCTCCCCTAAACTCCTCCAGAATCCATTTGTGACCCTAAACATTTAACTCCAAACACTTCTTGGGGTTTTTATTACCTCAAAATGAGTCGCTATGTTTTAATCCTGTGTCTGCTGCTGCCTCACTCTTCAGAGGAGATACAGTGCTAGCGTTTACATACATGAGATATGTTTTACAAAATCCCACTGTTTGCTTTATACATAAATTTGCCCTTGTAATCAAATATTTGAACTGTGATGCTTATCACTGAACATTCATGTGGTCTTTCAGCTCCTGTTTTACTTCAGAAGGAAGTCAAAAGGCCACATTAATAGCAGCTTTGTTACGATCTCATGAACATTATCGTTTCTTACTAAATTAATACATTAGAACCAACATGAAAAATTGATTGTTTAAATGAATCCTACATGGCTTTTTTCCAATAACCTATTCATCATGTAGATAATTCTCACACTTTAATTCTTACAAGATACTAGTAATATAGCTGTGGGACTCACCAGGCCTTCCTTTCATCTGAGGGTTGAGTTTTCTTCTGGATTTTATTATAACATTAAATTGCATAAGGTTATATTCATTAGCAATCTAGAGATAATTCCTCATTTGCCATTGGCACTGCACAAAACTCAAGTTTGTACTGAAGAGGACCAGTGTCAGTTTCGACCAGAAAAGCACATGAGCTGATTTTTTCCCCAGTAAATGGATCACTGCTCCCAACAACTTGACAAATTTCAAAACTAATTCTTACAACAACTAACATGCTTCTTACAAGTAAACCACTAATTCATAAAATGCTACACACCATGCATAAAGTAGAATAAAATCTTACTCCTTGTTATGCTATTCAATGGGCATTCCCATCCCACAGCCACTTGCTGCCTGACAGGTTGAGCGCATCAACCCCTTTTCCCTAGGGAACTAATGTAACAACTAGTAAAAACAGAGTAAACAGTGAAACCATATCCTCACCCAGACAAAAAGAAAAATCACATCTAACAGCACTTTGCTCTTGTACACAGATTTCTCTCTGTCAATGCAGTAAGTGGATTATGTGGCTTTGGAACAGTCAAGCACAATCCTACTTTAAAAAAAGAAAACAAAACAGAATCTGCAAGAACAGACCATGAGCCATCAAACAAGATACTAAATCTGATCGACTACTTCACAGAGGGATTTCTGAGAAAGTATTGATGCATTTTTCTGTCCCTTCTGCTATCCTGAAAATGGAATTGCTGTTTTAAACCACGCTGAAGATTTTCTTCTCTGGTAAGAACAGAAGCCTTTGCCGCCATCCTTATACACTGATAAAAGAGCTCGCTTTTTAGTGTTTGTCCAACTAACACTGCTGTATTCTTACACATTCCTCATGTTTGTCTTTTGCAGCAGTTTCATAAGCTGTGGAAACAATTAAGATTGGTTTTCCAAAGCTCACTGTACTGTAACTCTGTGTGGGTTCTCCAACATGTCACAACAGCTTAAATCTGGTTGTTGCTTTTATTTAGAAGAGCATGTGTATACAGAAGAGGGATGGGAAAGGCAGATGCTATTAACAGAGTAACTTTAGCCAGTCATCTGCCTTCACAAAGAGATTTGTCTTTCGGACACCCTCCACCCCCTCAAACTTTACTGAAATTAGTCACTATATTCAAAAGAGACAAGCAGTAACTCTTCCTAATCCGTCTAAATAACATCTCATGTCGTGCCATAAAAAAAGCTGAACCCTGCCCTATTTAAAAACAAAACAAAAAATTAACACTATAAAAGCATCCCAAACTGCTATTCCTTGTCTCTTTCTGGATCTGGATTCCCAGCCTCTCCTGTGTCCCTTGCTGAGAGCGACTGAAACACTTGCAAAGCCACATCACCTTAGAAAACCAAGCTAAAAACCATGAATCTTCAAAAGGTGACATCAAACTGCCTGCATGGATATAAATTACATGGACCAAGGAAAGCCAAGACATTCCCCAGAAAGCAGTTGTTAAAATTATTGGGTTTCCATCCAAGCAGCACCTATTTGCCAAAAAACTTCATGCTCCTTTGCTACCTTACAAGCATTTGGAATACACACAGATAATGAAATGCATAGTGAAGAACTAGTTTAAAGCATTGATTTCTCTGTTTCTGAACTAATACATGCTCCTTACTTCAAAGGCTTGTTTCAAAAATCTTCCAGGATATATATATATTTCATATATCCCAAAGCTTTAGTAGCACAGGATTTAATGCTCATTATTTTGCTCTTCTAAGTTGTTGGCCTTTTTATTTTTTTGGGGGTGGGGGGAGGGGGAAAGTCCTCAAAAATCAGAGAAAGGAAATGGTACGAGCATTTGCTTACAAGCACACCATCTTATCTCAAGAAAAGTTATGTTATTAGCTTATGGGTTATGAACTACTAGAGTATACAACTTCAAAAGGTTTAAATCTAAGAAAGGGTTCACTATCTCAGTTGATAAAACTTCACAATACATTTGATGAAACTAAAACACCTACTGAAAACATCGCTAATACTCATGGAAATGTTTGGAGAGGGGGTTTTTTAACTCCAAGTGTGACTCCTAGATAATGTCTAGCTCCACAGAACTACACTCCCTGAATGGAAAACTATTAGGAAGTTACAGTAAAACTCTCAGTGAAAAGACAGTGTATGAAACATCACTATGTGAAGGAGTGCTGCTTAATCAAGGAATAAATAATAAATTACAGTCTGATAAATGCAACTGCTCCTCTCAAAGAGAGAGCTTAACCAAAAGCAATTAATTTTCCAGTACCTGTGAGACCACTTCTTTTACAAGTAAATGCCTGGACAGGAAAAGCAAAGCTCAACATTACAGGTTTAAAAGACTCCACTGCCCAAACATTAATAACACAGAAGAGCTGCGCATGCAGAGAACACTCACATCTGCTATACTTCATCTGCACTAACATAATCGGATTTTAAGTCATTTTCCAAGCTGATCATCTATAAGCAGGACATTTAGAATTATTTTGCTGTTTAAATAAAACTTTGAATGACCAGTGGCTTTTAAGAAACAGTAACATAATCTGAGAGAAGAGGAAGCTATTAAAGATTTCTCTGATAATATAAAAAGCAGTGATATGAACAGGTAACATCAATGAATGCAGATAGCTTAATAAATTATTGTAAGGTTTTAGGATGAAAGGCAACTTCCTGGTCCATCACCACCTGGTTTTCTCTTCCCAGTGAACAAACAGCATAATCGCTTCCAGACAATAATTTCTACACGTTGGTAACACACATTCTATCTAAATCTGACTCTATTCTGAGAAATTATGAAGTACTATACTGATCACAGTCCTGCTAAGAGAAATGCTAAAGAGAACATTAATGTAGCACTCACAAGGAGTGCTCTAGGAGCACTGGCACTATTTTACTGAGAATTTAGTAGAGTGGTCAAGGCAATATCCATTCACTTGTCAGTTACCTGTAATAAGAAAAAGCACTTTGCTTCTAATCAGAAGAAAAGCCTATTAAATTAATAGCTTTATTTTTCAGAAATACTTGTCAGGGAAGAAGCAGCAAGTGTAAAACTTAAGAGTAACAAAGCAAATTAAAACATTTACAGTAGTATTTGCCCAGTGACACACAGGATACCAATTCTACTTTGGGTTTCAAGAAGTGAATTTACATCCTCAAACTCCATTTAGGGAAGCCATCTGAACGTGAGCTAGAACAGCTCAGAATTTGATAGAGGTCTTCATGTATTTGTCATTCCTGGAAAAGGTAATGGTGATCATTAGCCTTCAGTGATGCTGATGCTAATCCACATCAAATGCTAATCAAAGTTCAGTCATCATTAAACACAGATAACAATAAACAAAGATTACTCATCAATAAACACAGTCCATAAGTGAGCCTCTGCAGATTCCCCTATCTCAAAGGGCCTTGGTCTTCAAACCTGCTCAGACTCACCCATGCAGGGCTCTTACTGCAGTGGCCCAAACTATGAAAGGCAAAAGCCAGCGCTAGAGAACAAACATTGATATTTTAGCAGAAAAGGGGACACCCTAATAAGAAGGAAAAATCCTGATCACCTCCCGGGGAAAGCAGTTAAGAACAGAAGCTAGTGGCAAACTGAAAGGCCTCATTCATTTACTTAATCCAATTTACTGCCACAAAAGATGACGGTTTGCTTACTGGAAAGAGGGTGGGTGGCTCAAAACCACACATCCATAAACCTTTTTAGGAGTACCTTTCAAGGTGACAAGATGTAACTCAATATTCAGAATAACCGACTACAGGTTCTGGTGAGCTTTTTAATAAATATGTGAGACTAGACAACTTCTTGACAAAGGGCTTTCTCCTGTTTCCCAACAGCTTCTTGGCTACTGTTTGAGCTTATTCAAAAGTCCGTGGGTTGATGGGGACTTAGCTTGGATCTTCTCTTAGTGCCCGATTAGGCAATTCCATCACCAGAAGGGTCAGCCAGAGCCAGCTGCTATAAACAGAGCTTCCTTCATCTTCTTCAGAGAACTGCCATTATCTGAGCAGTAGTAGCCCAACAGCTATAGCAAGGATAGTTGAGAACAGGGTGCCAAAAATCTTTCATCAGCTAAAAATGAGGAAGCTGCTTGATTAGGCGGAGGACTACAGCTTTTATTTCACCCATGATCTCAAAAGCTCTAAAAAGGAAAAATCTCAGAAAATATAGGACAAAATAAAAGAAAATAAAATTACAACACAGTTTATAATTCCCTATCAACTGAAGTACAAAAGTAGATAAACATGCAAAGTACTATCTTCCCCAATTTTAGCAAGGACACAGGAATATCTCAAATTATACTATGTATGAAAGAGCACAGCCTAGTTTCACATTTCTTAATTATTTAACTAAATCCAAAAGAGAGACAATAACAGAGAATTTAAAAGTAGATTTTTCCTTTTACACTCTGCCTTCTGAGCTGCAGCAGGATTTTTCATTACTAAACTTTAATGAATTTCATATATGAAAATAGCAACCTTAATTACTGCTTAGAGCTTTTATAAACTTTAAATACTCAAATTTTATTGCAGCCATTTTAATACCCTTAATTACCTCATTCAGATTTTTTTATGCTAAATATTCTGAATTACCAACTACTCTACCACTGCAGCTTTCTAATACTAAGACAGCTTTTTAGTATTATAGATGTGACAGGTCCTTTCATTTAATGTGGTTGGGCTCACCTCTCTACTTCATTATACAGTCCATGTTCAATACAGTCCAAATTGCTAGTGGCTCTTTTCATCATTAATTACATATTTCAAGTCCAACACTAATCGATTCTCAGCCCATGACCAGCAGGAAAGATAAGAGCAATCTCACCTCTTGCTCTTTATCTCAGCCTGGCCAGTTCTACTGTTATTACCACATTCTCCTATGGCTGTCATACCCTGCCTTTTAAATAATGTTTTTCAATAAGGATATGTTCCTTTAATACACATTTGTCAAATATCTGGCAAAACACATTATCAATCTAACCCAAGCCCCTAGACACTTCTAAAGCAGAACACATGTGCTAGACTGCCAACTGGCTTTCCCATACCTAGTTGGAAGAGGCAATAAGAGAAACACATGCTTTAAAAGCTGTGCAACTCTAGAGCAATTTCCATCACTGATTTATACATTTCTTTATCAGCAATGTTCATAAATCTGGTCTTACTGCTGACAAGGAGAGAAAATGGAACAGACTACCTTTTCAAATCTTTAAGCCCTTTAGGCTGCTTTTTTCCAGAAACACTGGGAATTGTGTGTTTTCTATGGAAGGTACTTGTCTTACCTGCAGGCTGAAACCTGGATTTCACTGTATGCTTAAAGCAGTTGTTCAATGTTTTAAAATATCATAGAATCCCAGACTGGTTTGGGTTGAAGGGACCTTAAAGCTCATCCAGTTCCAACTCCTTGCCATGGGCAGGGACACCTTCCACTAGAGCAGGGTGCTC
>JBCJKH010014282.1:2046-13342 GCA_039877255.1 Loriculus beryllinus | reverse complement strand
AGGTTCACACATTTCCACATATGATAAAAAGTATTATGATCACCATCCCTAAAAGTATTTAAAAGACAAGGAGATGTGGCACACAGTAGCATGGTTTAGTGGTGGACTTGGCAGTGCTATGTCAACGGTTGGACTCAATCATTTTAATGGTCTTTTCCAACCTCAACAATTCTACGATTCCAATGATCAGTAAGTCAGACCACCAGACCTTCCGTTTAATAAGACAACAAGCACCACACAGCTCTAGTCTCTTTAGAAGTTGGAGCCGGTGTGGCTTCTGATTGCCATGCCATTTTCCTAGAGGTAACCCAAATCCCACCATGAAAGCCTGAATTTGTGCCAGCATGAGGGAGTAGCACCATGAACAGCTGTGACCTCCTAGAGGGGTGTGCAGTACTGCTGGAGCATGGTGTGCCCAGCGCCAGTGTTCTGGCTCGGTCCTTCATGTGAGATGGAGTGTGCCCTGCCCCAGGCACTGCTGGTGGTGGGAGAGCTACTGGCCCATCATCCCCTGCTTTCCTCTTTGCAGGGGGATGCTTGCACTCTGGAAACCACTCTCAACGACAGAAGCGAGATAATCAGAAAGTAAATATTGCCCCAATGTAGTTTTAAGTCAATATTTTGAGCTGCTGCCTAGCCTATTTGATGACAGCCAGAGCTGGAGGTCACCTACCTGTCGACGATGGCACCAGGAGGCAGAGTCAGCAGTCTTCCTTGCCACTGTTCAGCTAGGTTTGTTTGCTGATTGAGTATGTCAGTCACAAAACTCATCCCGTTCTCTTCACTGGGAGCTTTTTATTGGTACAGAAAAGAGAGACACAGAAACCCCTCAGCTCTTCTTACTTATAACTCCTATTTTTAATCCTTCTGAAAAGGGTTTTGCCTCTCAGAAATTTCTGGGAGATACAAGAAAGAAATCCAGAGGGTTTGCCATGGAACCTGAATGGGATCAGGATTTGGTGCTAAACACTGAAGCTTGCGTCCACTACACAAGCGAGAGCTGACTCAGAGGCCAGCCCTATAAAGCAGGTGGAAAGCCGGGGCGGCTGCTCTGCTCCGCAAAGGAAGCCTGGCATCTAGTGGACATTTAGCTGTTACATCACTTCTAATTTTTTGGTTAGTAGAGCTGAGGGCTACCTATCCCCCACCCCAAAACTGATCCTGACCCGAAGTTCGTGTCCCTGACTGCAAATTGTAGTAGCTTTAGACCTAATCGTCGTTAAAAACTCATGCCAACTTTTAAATTTGACCCCTGCCTCTTAAAAAGGTGCAGTGAACTGTATTTTAAATAGTTCTTGTTTAAACTTGCTTTTGTGCCATGCATCTTATTTTCTCTGTTTTTTCCCCACAATGAATGTAAACGTGGAAAAAACAATATCAGAAGATATGTGAGGAAGTGATTCTGAATACATGCTCAGAATGAGAGGTGAAAGGTATAATATCCATAAAAGACTATGGCAAGAGCCCACATTATAGCATTTAATGTAAGATTCTCTTGTTCCAACAAGATGCAAACCCTCCTAAATTTTTTCTTCCCCTACATTCTGAATGCAGTGTGAGCACACATTACTCTCGTTGAGTATCGAACTGACATCTAAGTGAGGTGGATTTCTTTTTATTTTCTTTAATATTCTTATACAGAGTTTCTAAGAGGGGAAAGTGTAAGTGTGTATTATGCTGTTTAGTTGCTTTAAATAGATTTGTTCATCTACAGCAATATTTTTTAGTACTAACTCATGCTAAGTAATATCTGACTATGCACTTGGACCTATTAAAAATGACATTATTACTTTTGAAAGACAGTAATATGCAACATTAGCAGGTTCCTTCCAACCCAAATTATTCTATGATCCATGTAATAATTAAATAGGTTTATATTTATTAAGTAAAATTGTATTATATGGGGTTTAAAAGTACTTCAGGGAAAAACTAAAATGCATTATTTTCTCCTAACTAATTCAGTAAGACTGCTACTACAACTGCTGAACCTAAGTCTCTGGAAAGTCTTAGCAAGAATAAAAGGTATGTCTTTAAACTGACCTTGAGAGTATTCCAGATCCCAGTGGCAGTTTTCTCCCCCTGGTGGCCATCAGAGCGGGCTTGCTTCAGGTTCCACATCGGCAGCATCCCTCATCCCTCTCTCGCTGCTTTGGCTCTTAGAGACCAGATTTCTGGCGAAAATGAAAGCTGCTAGTGGACCAATAAATAGCACAGAAGTCATCTTTTGCTACAGATAGCAGTGGAGAGAGATTTCTCCATACTGGCACTCAAGGCATTAATGGAGCAGTAATGAAATTCTTGACATATGGATGATAAGAGACTTGCTCTAGGAGAAAATTCAGCCATGACTAGATTGTTTCACAAAACAGCCATAGAAAAGACAAAGGCCTAAGAATACGCATTTTATTATTTTTATTATAAATGAGAAACGTGCTTTAAATTCATTTATTTATAAAGCTAAGACAGAAATGACAGAAATGTTAATGACTTCATTTGAAAACTGAGCTGTCAGCATAGCAGTGAGTTAGAAAATAAGGCACCACAGTACTTGCTAGAGAATACTGGCTTTTGATATGTAAGTAATACAATGTGTTTATTTGTGTTTAATGTGCCATGCCAATTAAGAGGCACATTTGATTTTATCTCAAAAGGTTTGTTGTATTTTAATTGAAAATCTCAACAAAGGCTTAAATGTGAATCATGTCTTCAGAAACACTTGCCCTGCCCTCCAAAAAGAAGTGAATATAAAGTCAGAAACTGAAAAAACTCTGGAGATTGATTCTTTGTGGTACTCAGCTCCTTTTGTGCTAGTTCTCACAGGGAAAAAGGGACCTTTTATGAACATGTGGTACAGGAACAAACCAGGGGTAGCATTGCATTTATACAGGTTCATGTCCATTAGCCAATAGGTGCTTTATGGATTGCTATATCATCTTGATTTCTCCATCTCTGGGGCAGGAGACGCATTAGCTGGATGACCTCTGTGCTCCAGCTCTTGGCTTTGCTGGGATCACAGAAGGACAGAAGACTACCCTGTGTCTGTGCTGGCTCTAGTTGTCTGTCTTTTTGATGTTCATCAGAAAGTGTGGTTGGCAGCAGGGAAAAGAGAACTCTTGTCAGCCCCAGCCCTTAGCAGACCAGCAAATATCTGACCTCAGCAATGGCTGCAGTTACTGTAAGGGGCTGTGAAGTCTTCCTGCAAAGCCGCAGCCTGTCTTTCCTTTTGTCCCTATGCTATAGAGAGGCTGATAGCACAGATGGAAGAAGAGGCAGGTAGCTAGAAGCGGTGGTATCTATCTCTAAGAGCTGTAGTTCAGTTCACTGTAGCTTGAGAACCAGAGTCCTTATTCAGCATTTGTCTCTTCTTTTTGTTCTCACCTCAGAAGCAGGAGCTGGGAATTTGCGCAGTTTTTTACTTCCCTAAAAACCTAATTGCGACCTACATTGTAAATAGACTCAAACATTGGGTTTTGTCATTTGAAGTATACACAAAGAAAATTGTAATATGTTAAATGCAGCTGGAAGGGGCTGCAGGAGATCATCCCATCCTTTCTTTGCCTGAAGGCAGGATCAGCTATGTTAGCTTTGACAGATGTTTGCCTACTTGTTTCTTAAAAGTTTCTACTGATGATGAATTCACAACCTCACCAGATGTTATACTCCAATGTTTAATTATCTCTTTGGTTTGAAAGAATTTCTTAAGCCTAATGCAATCACTACTTGTTCTGTTTTTCACGAAAATAGGGGACAGATGTTTCTCTCCCTCTTGCAGTTTCTTTCCATGTACTTGTAGGCATGTTCTCCTCAGCATTCTCTGCTTTATATTCAGCACGTCCCATTTGTTCAATCTTTCTTGATTAGATGATCTAGAGAAATGAGAATAAACAGAGGTCTTTTCTGAACTATATAACCACAATAAAAATAGTTGTATGCCCCAAACTATGTCCCAGACAGGACACAGTGCTCTCGCCTTACCAGGCACTAGGTATGACAGTTCTACCCAAAAGAAGAATGGTTTTGGAATGTCCTTGTTTTCATACAGCCAACATGGTGCTTCCATTTTTCATAGTGGTACGACCTGTCATCACTTCTAGGACTGCTTCTCCGGAATGGTTACATAGGCTTTTTTTTTTTCCCCTCAACTGTATTTGTGCAGCTTGCTTTATTGTTCTGTGCTTTTTGCTATTGCATAACATGTAATTTTTTTCAAGCAATTTCTTTAATTTGCAAGATCACTTTGAATCTTAATCTTGACCTCCAGTATGCTTACAGTCCCGTCTCAGTTTGGTGTCACTACAAATTTGCTATGTGCAGCATGTATCCCTTGACCTGGATTGTAAATACAAGGATTGGACAGAAGCCATGTGATTGATACATTTTTCTGTGCTGACCATTCACTATTAGGCCATTAACCAATGCTGGATCATGTTTCTATGGCTTATGGGTATCGTAGAATCATAGAATGGTTTGGGTTGGAAGGGCCCTTAAAGATCATCTAGTATGCTACAGGATACCCCAAATTATGTGTAAGTCATAAAGACACACTGGGAAAAGCCTTACTGAAGTCAGCATATATAACACTTGCTGTTTTCCCTGTATTCATAAGTCTTCCTTCTCTGATTCAAAAGAAGTTAAATTGGTTTGACATTGCTTTTTCACAAATCCATGCTGGCTGTCACTCCTTAGAAGGGGTGTGGGTGTGCATTAAGTGCTTATAACTTCTTGGCATTTTGTTGGCATAATCATTCCCTCTCATAAAGTTTTTCAAGCTTCAGTTGGTCATGTTGTAGCCCTTTCACTTTAGGGCAAATAGAAAATCTTGCTATGCAGATATCAACAGGAAATCCTCATCCTTTCCCCAAATGTGTGAATCTCTTAGTGCATGTAACTAGTTAAAAGGCAGTCTAATAACAGTAATCGTTACTTGTGAAGTTTAGTATATGAAAAATTTCAATTGAAAAGTAGTTACTATTTAACAAATGTTATGTAAATCCCAGTGTAAGTATGTGAGCTTTTCTAAATCCCAAAGTTTTAAACCCCTCTTCTTAATAAGACTACCAAGTTTGGCAACAAGAAGTAAAAATATTTTTATTGAGATGTGTTTTTAGAAATAAAGTTTGTTTTCCTGGAAAAACAAAATAAAATGAAACACAGTGTATTTATCCCATTACAGAAACAGAAATGAAGGTAGAAATACTGATCCTAGGAGTGGAAGTGCACCTGTATTTAATCTTTTCCTGTATGCAAAGTAAGGTATTTACTCAAACCTTTACTCAAGTTTTCAAATATCAAAAATTTTTAAAACAGATTGTAGTAAGTTATACAGAAACTGAAAGAAAGTATAAAAATAATGCAAATAACTATTTTTCTTCTAGAAAAAGAACTGATCTAAATATATTTATGCTGGAGAGGGACTTTTCATCAGGGACTTTAGCAATAGGACAAAGGACAGTGGGTTTAAACTTAAACAGAGGAAGATCAGGTCAGATATAATGAAGAAGTTCTTTACTGTGGGGGCAGTGAGGCACTGGAACAGGTTGCCCAAAGAAGTTATGAATGCTCCATTCCTGGTGGTGTTCAAGGCCAGGTTGGAAGGAGCCTTGGACGACGTGGTCTGGTGTGAGGTGTCCCTGCTCATGGCAGGGGGGTTGGAACTGGATGATCTTAAGGTCCTTTTCAACCCAAACCACTCTATGATTCTACTTAGAGTTAGCTGGGTTTTTATCCAGTGCAGGGAAGGCTTCTTCTAGCACCCTCAGAATTTAAAAGCATAAACTGAAGGAAGAAGTATAAAATAACACATAAATGTTTCTAATGGAAGACTTTATATGCCTTGCTTCAGTTTCTTTGAGATATTAACAGTACATGACAGAATTAATAATGTGCCAGTGTATAAATTTGCTTAAGGCCAAATTCTGTCTTGAAAGATACTCTTTCTGAAGTCCAGTTCAGTTCTCCTCTCTCTCAAAAGCAGCTGGGAAAAAAAAAAGCTGGATCAGGTTTTACAAATACAATTTGTAAAGAAAGAAGTTTGCTTATGCAAATGTGTGTTTATTTATGTGTGTATTTATTTATGCAAGCCCCTGTGGCATTGCTTTGGTGAACTATAGGTACAGTTACATGAATCCTGGGCCAAAGAACTTTCATTCACTGTTAACTCTTACTCTCTCAGTTTATGTCCTACACAATGTCAAAAACTCAACAGTATAGGATGTTACATCAGTGTAGCCTGATAGCAGGAACCCAAAAAGTAACATGGGAGCATACACTGAAAACTTACTCATTTCCCTTGAGTCAGAAAGACTAAAATACTTGTTAGCATGCACTTTCAAGCTTATGGTCCTCACCAAATTGTTTCTTGAAACAAAAAGTGATTAGTCTGTGATTTGCAAGCAATATGGGAGGTCTCAGCTGTGGGTGATCGGCCCAAGATCCTTGAGAATGATGCATGTTCATACACCTCCGAACCTAAGTTCCCTTTAAAGTCCTAAGGACTGGCAAAACAATGCCCACAGGATTGCTATCACCTTTAAACCTCAGTTTCTCATACTGAAGAATTTGCTCCTAAAGCCTTGTTAGGGTTATTTCTTCAGTTGTCAGCTACTGACTTTGGGCTGTTATTGATAGCCTTAACATGCTAGTAGTTCTCCTGGCAACATACAAACTCTTACAGTGTAAAGAGAAATAAAAAATGTTTTTATAAAGAATGGGAACTGTTTTGCTGAAGAACTGTATCTAACTGATAAACTGTGGGCATTTTTTTGCACCGTAACTTAGCAAATGAAGGTGCTGTGTAAAAAAGTATCTTCAAAAAGGGTCTAAGGTCCTTCAAAAGGTTTTTACGGTTCTCATTCTGGGTCTATTCTCAGCTTTACAGAGAACTTAAGCTCATTGCTATGTAGTCATCTGGTGGAATCAAACCCTAAGCACACATCTGGGACTTTTTAGGTATGTCATCTTCTAGCAAGCTAACAATTTAGGAACTGTTCTAGCAGGTTTAGTCATCTACAGATCGGTATTACAAGAAACTCCCCCAGTTATTAAAGCAGGTTCTGTCATACAAGGATTTAAAAAGTAAGAAATGTCTCCAGTTTTTAAACATCTTTACCTTAGAATAATCTCCCATATGTAATCCAGTGTGCTTCAGCACCAATGCTGTTTTAAAAATAACTATAAGGCTTACTATTATAGTGTGTATTTTACTGGTTTATAACACCAGCAACTACCAATATGAGTAAGACCTGTATGCCCCTTCTTACTGTTACAAAGGTCATACATTCAGAAGTTCAGGCAAAACTAATTTGGATGAAGCTGCATTTTCTTCAAATGTATTTAACTTCTCAGTTATTAAATAAACAGCAACTGCGCTTTCCTTCCTAGCATAATTTTCTGAGACAATATTGATTCTAAGTCCTTAGGATACATAGGATGCCACTAAGTCAGGGGTGTTGAAGGAAGTACAAATTGTGCAATAGATGATTATCCTTGACTATGCCCTAACAAGAATGTTTTAAATTATCTAAAGATAGTCTGCAGTCCTGAGGTGAACTCTTCATAGGTGATCTGCTGTGCCCAAATGTAAGTACAGCAGAAACAGAATGAAATGTGAAACTCCATGATTGTTCCAATGAAACTGATATTCCAGCCTCGGACAGATTTATCTACAACTCAGTAGGTCCTTGTAAGGAGCAGATCTGGACAGACGGAAGTTCTCTGGTATAAACCATAGTTTTAAAAAGTATTTCATGAAATGGAGCTTTTCATCAGGCTAGCTCAGACTAGTCTGCTTGCATTTCTTATAATAACAGGAGGAAATGTTGACTGCAATATCACAAGGTCCACACCTTTAAGAGGTACATAAAATGGAAGTGGTACCAATCTTTGTAGCTGCTACTCAATACAACTGCTACTCCAGCAGATATGGGAAGCAGTAAAGCTCTGTGTTGGTTTGGTTTGTTGTTCCTCACCCCCCAACGGAATCCCCTACTTAAGCAATTATTCCAGTGCTGGTATTTCACATGGTTTAATTACTTTAGGATCACGAAAAGACTTTGAGAAAATATACAGCACCTTAATATTCACATTTTTTTATAAGCAAACAATTTATAAATGTCCGTATTTACTTATTTCATAAGTGGAAGGTTTTTCTGGGAAATAACTAGTGGAAATCCACTCCTTGTACAATCAGCAATAGATTGCACATTATTCCTGTGCATCAGTACTATCTAGCATCTTCAGGAGAAGTTCCTGCTTTTTGTAGGAAAGTTTATAAGAATATTATGTATGAAGAGCAAGATACAGAAAAAATGAGTTTATAAAAATCATATTACATACGAGGATCAAGTTAGGAAAAGCAATGAGGAAAGGCTCCTACAATGCAGGAACATTGATAGGTGATACCTGGCCAAAGAAGAATTCCGCTGATGTAGGCATGGTCTTGTTGTGTCCCTCCCAAGGCCATGCACATAAAGGCCAGAAGTTATGTCTGCAGGCAAGCTTGACAATGCAAATACCCTAGTTCACATTCCTAACTATGGTAAGCTAGCATGATTGGGTAAAGTATCAAGTGCTGATACAACTTCTCAGCACCTGAACAACCCAGACATGTCCTTTGGGCTTTTCTCTGAGATTGCTTTCTGAAACTAGCCCCTGGCTGCTCTGCTCCTTCCAAATACATACCCAACCTTCTCTCATCAAAATGATTGGACAGAAAAACACGCAAAAAAATCAGTTTGAGTGGGAATGCCTAAGAATTAAAGTTTCCTAAGAGCTGAGTGAAAATTTAGCACCAGCCTGCTGTAATTATAAATAATTCCACAAGTGTCAAAATGGCATCTTCAAATTACTGTAATCTACTACAGGGGACTGTTTGGCTGCTGTAACATGTAGCCCTGTTTCCTAAGGAGGACAAGCTTCTGATCAGGCAAACCCTTCCTTCTCCACACAAAAACTTTTGCAATGGACATCCAAATTTCAACCAAATTTGAAAGAGAAGCAGAAGTCCTCATAATAAGAAATACTTCCTTGGAAAGAATAGGTTTCTTGAAAGTTGGAGAGGATAAAGCAGAACCTTTTTGTTCCACAGTCAGCTGCTCAGCATATACAGCATGTGCTATGGTGAGGCAGCTCTCCTGCTGGGTGAGGGTATCATGCGGGACTTCAATGGGGAGCTGGGACACTACAAACAGCAAGAGAGGAGGATCTGAAGGACACAAACCCAAACTAATGTGAAACCAAGCTTCATTAACTCTCCTGTTGCAAATAAATCTGTTTAACTTCTCACTGAGTCATTGCAAGGTAAATCAATGGTGTCCAAAGGAGCAGGACTACTTAAAATGCATGGAAGCCTGTGGAAGGAAGGCAGTGCAGGATGAAACTGTGGAAAGTTGTGCTTATTAGGCTTCAGTATGCTGTCATTTCCATCTCTAGAGAAGTAACCACCATCTTTACTCATGCAGAATCCATTTATCCTAGGATTAAGTACCGAATCATATTACATATGCTTCTGGAGCATCAGGCTGGAAAACACGTAATAAACCTCAAATTCGGTAACACATTATATATACATACACGCAGTTTCTGACAAGACACAGCCACTTGACAGCCAGCCAGTTTTTAAAACATGTTTAGCTTGATTTTTGACATAGCGTTTGCGCAAGTAAACGAAATGGGTAACAAGTACAACGTCCTAAATTCTGGACAGCTTTTTTCCGTTTTGTTTCTTGATCAAATACATATAAAACCAAGAAGAGCGACTGACTGGAAATTAAAATAACTAAAATGTGTTTATTTTTTTTACAAGTAAAACAATTTTTTTTTTCTGTAAGATTAATCTTGAAATAATAGTGCTTGAAATAAACTATATCAAATAGCCACAGGTGAGAAAAAAAAGGATACTGGAATAACACTTTCCTAGTAAACATGAACCACTTCGACAGTATCTTCAGACACACAAAAAAAATGAGACTCATACAAAGAAATACCAATGCAAAACTAGTCTTGTCCTCTTATTCTTCCCCAAAGGATGTTATTTTTTATCGTCTGCTGAACAGAACAAGCCATCTATTCAAGGGACAATAAAATGTAACACCCTCTTGGATAAGAGAAAAGAGACAGCTCGGGGACAGTTCTGACCTGAGGCCTTACTCTGTAATCACTGTGCAGCTCACGTATCAAAATAGTTTGGATATTCATATATTTAGGTATGGTGAGGTTGCTACAGCAACATCAGGTACTACGCACAATTCCCAGCGCTCCTCCAGCTGCAGCTGAACTAGTTTCAACATTTTATAAGATTTTTCTTTTTTTTTTAGTTTATGATCAAGTAGAAACCCATCTGCATTTGACAGCTTGTCTTGTTGCTTACAATTTATAACAAAACAGAAACACTTCCCACCAATCCTATACAATATCTGGGGGCAAGCCCCAACAGATGTACTATGAGGATCTATGTATGTTACAGACTCTGTTGATTTTACAGCATGGTATGACTTTGGTGTGTTCTCACATTGTAGTTACTGCAGATTTTCCCTCCCTCACTTTTTTATTTTATTTAATACAAAACTGCACCCTTAGCAATACCTCTTGAAGTGACAGGGCACAGAAAAGGCATGAATCAAAGATGAAAGAACAACAGTTGAAACAAAAGAGACTTGTTAGGAACAGCTATAGACATATTTTGTTTTGGCTTATTGTTTACTAATGAACATCAATTTTACTAATGCCTTGTCAGTTTGCAAAATCCAACATGAAATGCGACTCTTCGTATCTGGAGAGATTTTAACTCCTATTATCAAACCCTTAATATTGAATTTACTTTTACTGCAGATAATGCAAATTCAATTTGCATCAATTCCAGGAAAAGTAATTTTAATCTGATATTTTTGTTTTCCTTTGCTCCTCTCGGTGTTTGTGCCATTATTATGTATCACTGCTCTATAAACCTTCCTAATTATCTCTGAAGGCCTACACACCACCTGGTATGCTTCTCGTTATCACCGGCATAGCAACGAACTGTAGCTTAAGTAAAAACAAGTAGAATTTAATAGCTCTAATGTTGCATGTAAAGCAATTCTGTACATAAATAGATTCTTTTCAAATTTATGCTATCATTCTTCAAAAAATCTCACAAATCTGCCTTCAAAACAATAGCAGACAGCTATCTGTCAGTTCTCCAGAAAGCATGAGCTGTCTAACTGGTGTCATTAGCACCTAAAAAAAAGGACGTTTTGCTTGCCTTGCTTGCCAGGAATTCAGGATAGCTTGTTAATAGTACTAATACCTACCAATTACCTAG
>JBCJKH010014273.1:0-24155 GCA_039877255.1 Loriculus beryllinus | reverse complement strand
GTCCAAGGGCCACTGCAGGAACTCTCTCCTGGTTCTTCTGTTAAAGGGCTGGTTATTGCATAGGGCCCTTCCAACCTGGTATTCTATGATTCTATGATATGTAATAGTACAATTTGCCAATCTTGAGAGAGCTACTCCAAACAAATGGACAGAAGTATTGGCAGTACTATGAACTTTGCTGTTCTGAACTAGCTGTGGGAATTACTTGAAATATTGTAAATAGCAGGATGAACTATATCTGTGCTTATTTATGCTCAAGTTCCTTAGACACTGCAGAAGTTTATTTTCTAATACTGTTACTGATTCAGTCGAGCTGTATATAAGACATTGGTAACTATATAAGGTTGTCTGTAGCTGCAGCTAGCTATTTGAAGCAATTAACAAGTTTAAATGCAACTGCTGTCACATAGGTGCCCACTTCATCATGTTTATAAAGTTGTTTGTGAAGTGCTCGTGTAGTAGTACATGAAACATATGTTTAGACAAACTTAGGGCTCTCTGCTAAGTTTCCCAGTGCATTGGAAGGAAAGATTTTTGCAGAAAAATATGGTTGCTTTCAAAGGCAATTTCTAACACTTCTGTTGTTTACAGCAGACTTTTAAATTTGGTCAAGGAAAAAAAAAACCCACCAACTAAAGAAGTGCCATTTCTTTATTCCCTGAATTCAGCCCAGTTTAGTGGAATCATAAACTGCAGAACATCACAGTTTTCTTTCTTTTAGCTCCATTTCATAGGAAAAATTGGCAGCAGACCAAAATAATAACTGAACTCAAACATTTTTAAAGATTCAGGTTCACATTGCTGCCAGAGCAGCTGTAGCAGCACAGGCTGCACTGTAACATGTTTTGAGTGGCTGGAGAGATGGGGAGGAAGGAGCAGGCTCTCTGCTCTACAACCATACCTCTCCAGACCCGCCATGGAACCTTTGCTCCATCTGGAGTGTCATAGAAAAGATAATTTTCACACATGGGTTTATTGTTGACAATTGATATATTTGGTCCTGAACATGAGGTTGAAGAATTTTGTGATGTAGCTGATAGGTTCAGCATCAGGTCCAGGGACTTTGAAAAACGTTGCTGTTAAGCTAGCAAACTTTAGAAGCCATTTCCTTTAAAACAAACAAACAACAAAAGCCAGGGGAAAACAATGCTTCAAAGGTTGTTTTAAAAGGAAATCATTGAAACTGAAAAGCCAAGTTCTTGGAAATAATGGTTTGCCAGATTTGTCTTTGCAGCTACTTTTCAGTTCCCCTGGGTGAATGCACTATGATACAACCTTCAGTAATGTAATATTGTCATATGTTTTTGCAGAACACCTGCAACATTCATTTCATAGGCTGGGCATAAGAAAGGGCAAAATTGTTTGTACAAACAGCTGCAATATTTTAATACTTGGTATCGTTACATATGCTTTTACATATTGTTCTGACTGTGGATGCTGTTGAATGCAGAAGAGTGGGAGTATCTATGTGAGCGTACACATGCACCTGTAATTGAGGAGATTAGGAGGTTTTTGTTGCTGCACAGAAAGAGCTATCAATTTCTCAGATGAAGGATGCTGTAGGGCCAACTTAAACATTTTAGTGCTGTAGATGTATGATTTTAAGCCCTGGGTAAAAGCCGACTGAATATGTCATAGACATGATTTGTCTTTGGGTGAAAGCAGCATCTCTCATAAAGCACTCCACTCAATCTATGGAATGATATTAGTAGTGAATGTGGAGAATGCTCTTTTCCAGTAGCTTGAGGTGTACTTATATGAAACTAGCTGGTGAGTGACATGGTAAATAAAATCCAGAGGAAAAATGATATATGCTTAAAGATGTATTTTAGTGACAGGCAATGCAGCAGCAAAGGCAAACAGAAATAGAGCCCTGCAGTAGGTATGTGAAAATAAGAAGAAAGAAGAAAAAATGCCTTCTAGAACTAATCGTCCCTTGAACATTTTATGTGTTATACCAAATTAGACTAGGAAAGATCTATTTAACAGCAAAAAATATTTTAGTTTGTCTTTCACTAAGTCTTATGTATTCTTCTCACTACACACACTTCTGAAATGCATGTTAGGAATAGAGTTGTAAAATTTGGATGGAAAAACTACCATGTACATATTAATGTGTGTAGGTCTGTATTGGTGCAACATTATTTTGCCATCTGGATAGTTTAAACCACGTTTATTTCTTATCCTTCTGACACTAATTCTAGCACCAGAATCAACGTGGTCCCCATAGTAGATCTCCTTTCCTAACAGTAGATTTCTCAGCAAATGAAAAATCATCCAGTCATTACTTTCTAATTATGTGTCTCTAAATACCTAATTATCATTGGGAGCAAATTGCATCTACAAAGATAATATTACGAAGAACTGTTAATGTGTTAAGATGCTGCTTTTGAGTTTCAGCAGTTGATGCAGCTGTTAAAACAGGATTTTTGCTGCCTGGACTCGTTACAGTTTTGTCATAAAATTCAGAAGCAGCTGAAGAGAAGCCAAAGTACTGAACTTAGCTTCCTTATGCATTCTGCATGTCAGATAAAGAAATGTATCTATATTTCTTTCATAATCTACTTCTTTCCATGCTTTAAGCTACATTCTTAGAAGGTGAGTCTGTGACAGCAATAAATAGTAAAATATTACATTTTCTGTCAGGGTTTTTTGATGTGTTTAATAGCTTTATTTGCATTGTCCACGTCTGTGGATCTTTCTTGCCAAATAAAGTCGGCATAGAAGTTATGTGCTCCTTTAGAATACTTGATAATTGTGCTTAGGTGGCTTAGCTGTAATTAACGTGTAATGTGCACTTTGGCTAGGAATGAGAAATCACCAGGTACTTGCCTCATGATTGTTTCAGCGTGCACAGTTGTGTGCTGTGGTCATAGAAGTGCAGGCTTCCGAACATCTTCCACTCCTGTTAAAGTCCGTGGGTGCCGAGTATCTCTGAGACCTCCTAGATGAGGTCCTTAATCCCTGAGAAGTATATAGTGACTGTACGTAAAGGATGATTTATAGCTAATGACTGCATACAAGTAATGCCCCTGCTTGTTACTGATACCATCTAAAATTCACATCTCAAGGACATACCTGATCACTAGGGCTGTAAAATTTATTTGTAGTAAAACCTTCTTTTAGAGCTGAACCTTTTGGATTTTCTTTTTTTCCTTTTTTCTCTATATCCGTTCTTCAGGGTGAGCATGCATGAACTAGAGTCATTTCAGTACTAGAGGTGAACACAATTGTACAGTCACTATCTATTTGTATCAGTTGTATATTGATCTGCTAATATGAAACCTAGAAAAAGGTGGACTGGTTGAGAGCTCAGTCCTAATTAGCAGTCATTATGCTGCCACCTCTTCTATGTAATCAAATCTGCAAAATACTGGCAATATGAAAGAGAGGTGCTTGAAGAAATCTAAGTTAGTACGACCCATTAATAATCTGGTCTCATAGGAATACAGCTAAAATTTGTTCCCTATTTTACTTTCATGAAAAAGTTAATTAAACTCATCAGCATTTTAAAAACCACAAGAGAAATCCTGTCCCAAATTCTGCCTATATGTATACAGGCTGCCTTGAAATGGGAATGAGGATGTAAGCATGCCATGTCCCTTGCCAGAATCTGCAGGCAACAAGTGGGGATAGCTGTAAGCACTTCCCCAGCCATGCTGGTCAGTCCCCATGGACTTGGATTCTGCATCTGTGAGTTTTGGAGATGTTATAGGATTCATCACTTGCTGTATCCAAAGACACGTGGTATTTTGTTTCTTTGCTCTTCTGGGATCTGCTCACAGTGGTTTCCTAATCTTTATGCCTGACATGGTAGCGATTTGACTGGGTGGCCATGAGTACTTTCCCTGTTGTGGTGACATAGGGAGAAGCCTGCGGAGGTAGGCTTGGAATCCAACCTGCCCAGGGTGCACAGAAACCAGCACATAAGCTGGTAAGATAAATAGCTAAGAGAGCAGTACTCCAGGCAAGACCAAGACAGACAGAAAGGTGTAGTTTAAAACTGCCCCATGAAGTAGCTTAAATCATGGTCCCAGGCTTTGCGCAAAGCAGCCAAGGAGCACTTGCAAATGCTGTTCCTTCATCTCTTCTGTGAACGAGGTATGCTTTTGAGGCATGGTAACACACAGCAGAAAGCAGCAATGCCTTCTGCAGCAAAACCAGCGAAGCTGTGAATGAACGCTCAAGTTGGCTTCAAAGGAGCTGGTTTCAAACTCAAACTATTTCTGGTAAAACAGAGAAAGGAAGACTTTGAGCTTGCTTCCTTTCGAAGGGCCAAAACACAAGAAGCTGCATCCCAGTACCTAAAGAGCACAATGCAATAACTTGACAAGATTTTTTCAGAGAAGAAATTATTTAGCTAAAAGCCTCAACTGTGAGCTAGACTGAAAAGTAAGAGGAGCATGAAGGCTATTTTGCAATGATGACCAAATGGACCGGTATTGCTGGGTAATTTAGTTTTGGTGGAATTTGATTCCTTCATGTTGTTATTTCTACAAGGCAGCGTCTGTATCCGGCACTCCAGCTGGGTTATTTGTGAGAATGTTTGATTGTTTATATTCTAGTGCTGGGAAGCCCTAATCATGGGTCAAGCCTGCATTGTTTTAGGCACTAAATGTACTCAGAACAAAAAGGCATTTCCACTGCCATAGAGTTTATAATCTAAGTACAAAACAAGAGACAACAGATGGGGCTAGACAGACGGGGAAGCATAAGGAAGCAATGTGACAGTACTGGTCAGCCAAAAAGTCAGTGTTCAAAGGGAAGCAGCAGGCCAGCTACAAGGTTTCTATAAGCAACATATCAAAGACAGGATTTGAAATGAGATAATTAAGACCACTTTGTGGATGACTGTAGGCAACTCCTTCTAACTATGAGGCAGGTTAATTGGGAAGTATTTTGGATGTAAAGCTAGACATCTTGGGGTTTAGGGAGTAGAAAGTGGGAAGCCAGTAGAAAGCACACAGGTAGTGGGAATATCACTAAAACTTTAGATACGAGGTTTTTTTGCAGCAGCATCTATGTAGATGCTAGTGAGTTAAAGCTGCATGCTTTTGAACTACTTTTTAAGTGTGAAGCATGCTCTTAGGAACACTCCTTCTCATCCTCATTGGAGGATTTCCCTCCCATCATACCAGTGGATACTTCTTTGCCATGGAGAGTTTGATGAGATTTTTGCTTAGCCAAGGAGGTTACAAAACACATCTGTATCCCCAGATTTCAAGGGCTACTGAAACAAAAGCCTGGATTTAGAAGTCATATCAATTTCTTTTCTGAAGCAGATAAGGAAAATAATCACAAGACCATGTTTGATCGTACTGGACAGTTGGTAAACAACTTGACAGCAATTTCATCATACGGTTACATTAGCTGTTATTTTATATGCCAGTTGTATTTGGCGAATTACAATTTCTCTTTGAAAATGATCCTTGGAAAATAATACGTGACATTTTAAAGATCCCCAATCCATATATGCAAACCAGTAAATGCAAGATAAGTGCATACAGCTCATACAGCTAGATGGCATTAAGTGAGTTAAAAGAGCCTTTACTCTGGGATTTCTTACTTTAGTGCTTCAGTATTCCATTGCTATATTAATGAAGTTCTCTGTATTTAAAATGACAATTGCTTGCAAAAATATATGATAAGCTTTATGTTTGCTTTCAATTTCCATGCTGTACATAGGGGAGATAAGAGTACTGAGTATCTCTTAACAAAATGAAATCCCTCCATATGGCACCCTTTTCCCATTAAGAGGTAGAATATGAACCCAAAAAGCATCTTTTAAAATAGTTTTATAGCTGAAATGGGATTTTAGTTTAGCTTAATTTGTGAATTGCCTGAAGCAAGAATTATCTTTAATGCTGTCTGTATAAGGCTGCTCCCACAGCTGTTCTTAACCAAGTCTATATCAAAATAACCAGGAGCTGTCTCACATTCATCTAGAAGTTAGGTTTCTAATCTGTTTCCTTGATAGTCAACAGAAAGAATTAAGCACTTTGTCCTAATCTTGTCCTATTCTATTATATGAGCTCAAAATAAAACTATTTTAAATCTCAGTCTTAAGGTAGCCTTGCTACTCTGAATCCTATGGAGGGAGACTGTATGGTTAGCTTCGTCTAGTCACCTCACTCTGGGCAGATGGATTTGGATGAGATTAAAAACCTTTGAAACTGAGCTGAATTGTCTTTTATTTCAGCCTGTCAAATGTATTATGGTGATGCAGTTAGCAGACAGATCTTTAGCTAGCAAGCATGAGAAGAATGTAAGGAAAGCCTGTACATAGCCAGGGTAGAATAGTTGCGTTAATTAACCTGGATGTTATACAGCTAGAAGAATGGTCAGGCTTAGCAGTAAGTACTAGTTTTAACAGGAAATAACCTCGAGAAGGTCCAACACTTGAGGTAATGTAAGAATAATGTCATATCTTGATTGGTATGTAAATAATTAATAATATCACACTGTATAAGTCCTACATTAAGAAGAGGCTTTACTTAAAAGAGCATGAAGTTTTTGCATGACTGGACTGTTCTCATATCAATGTCTCTACTTCAGCCATGAGGTCATCACCTGTCTATTGACCCAGAGCCCCCTTCTGTGCACTAGAGTACCACTAGCACCTCAGTATGGCAGCATTTACTATGCTACAAACATCTGATCTGTTGAATGCAAATGAGAACTTGGAGGAGTGTTTCATCAGCTGTAACATACTTAATTCTTATTTACCAAATGCAGATGTGTTTGATTGAGTGCAGGGACCAAGATTCTGTCTTACCTGCTCCCATTTGTCACCCATTTTACTACTTTCTCTGTTAAAAGTTGTGGTAGCCCTGCTGTTTGAAGGACTTTTCTGTAGTTCTCAGAGCCTGTATAAAATAAGCCTTTTTTCATAAATCCTAATTTTAAAAGTGCTGCTCCAAGTGATTTGACATTTTTTCAAAAGTAAGATAAAACTTTACATGCTTCAGAATGATGTCTCTAAGAAGTATGCACTTTATATTTTATTCATTCTGATAGCTCATGTTATGATGCATTTGGTAGATGCTGAAAGACACTGTCAGTTTTAAAGATACAGCCAATAAACTTTAGTTGGTGATGAAAATGTGCCCTATAATGATCAGATGCCTCTGTCTATGCAAAGAGATTGCATCAACCTTCTGACATCTTTTGTTTTCAAACATTTTTGTTGCACTGTTTTGACCAGTGTTACGTAACATATGTCAGAAAAGCAATATTTGTCAAAAAATGGAAAGGGAGCAAAAAAGTAAAATTAAAATATAAAGTTTTGCAGCTGAGAAGCACAGCTTCTTTGAGGTGATAATCCTTAAAGAAAACAGTAATGGACTCTTTTCTTATCAGACTTTGCTCTGAAAGTTGACAAAATAAGCCCATCTGTATGTGTATGCATATATAGTTCCAGCACCTAGGTACTGAAAGTAACATCAATTAGGACTCTAGTAGTTTTCTAGCTAGGCAGAAAGAGAACCTTAACCCCAGCTAGCCAACTCTGGGATTAAACCACTGCCTGTAGTAGAGAGCATCCATTAAAAACAGCTGAAGATGTAACACATAGCACTTCTGAAGGCTTCAACATTATCCTTCAGAATAAAATACACTGAAGAAGATAATTTTTTTTCCTCTTAATGTAACAAATTTCAAGGGCATATGAATACAATATACAATGAGCTGAAAATATGAATTAATCAGTCATGCTGTCTAAATTAGCATTCCTCACAAAAAAGCTCAATGAGATAAATTGTTCAGTGAGCTAAAAAAAAAAAAAGAAGTTATATGCAATTACCAGGTGGCAAAGTTTAAAAAGATGCATTAGTCTCTGGCATCCTTCAACCAGTTTGATTGGGGGATTACAATGTGAGAGCAAGACAACATGAAAGTATTGTGCATGTACTGAGGTGCAGTACAAGCAAGACTGCAGTCTAGAGATAAGAGACTACTTAAAATCCTGCCAAGCAGTTCTTCTGGTTTTGCTGTATTTACACTGATTCAGCAGTCAGAGCACAGAAGGATTTTTCTTTGTCTTGAGAAGGACCAATAGTTCTCAAATTTTGTAAGAGTAATACTCTGATTTTTACTGAAGTAGGAACCTCCTCACTGGTGTGTGTTGAGCTTTTGCAGGCAGTAAGAATACAAGCAATGGTTTCTGCAGTTGTTTCGCAGAATAATATAAAGTAGTTGTTTACAGGCATATTTTTAAACTGAGAAGATATTTGAGTGGTTTGTATCTGTAAACGTGTTTGCAGTTCTGCCAGAACATATCCACATGTGCAATGCCTCACTAACATCTCCTTTCCACATTCATTCCATATCACGCATATCTCCTTTGCCCTACCCTTCCTACCAAATGTCACAAGAGATTTGCTGTGTCTGATTCCACTCCACAGAAAGACAATACCAGATTCTGAGGAGATATTTGGCTGGGAATATCATTTAATTACCTTTAACAGTCATTTCATTGAGTAAATTTTCCCTACTGTAGTATTCGATATTTAAGACCTTTTGTAGATGTCTCACCCTCAAAAAAAAAAAAATTTAGTACCAACCCAATGGAAAGTTGCTGTCACATGCATAAGAATTATTGCATTTATTTTTTCTTCAGACAGTGGACAGTGTACCATAGCAAATTTATGATCTGTCACTGTGTGCAGTCAAGAAGCATCTCATTTTGGTTTTGAGATGAACTATCTATGAATCTGTTGAGTTTAAGGCAGGCAGTCATGGGAACCTTGTCCTTTGCAAAGACTTCCTGTTAGAAAATTCCCTGCCAGAAGTCCTGCCTTGGTGCAGTCCTTCTACAGTACAAGGGACCTCACTGAGCTCCACTTGGAACCCTCCATAGGCAAATGCCATTTCTGAGTGACCTAAGGTTTGGTCTCCCTACTAATGCCCCTCTACTAAGCTTTCTCCTAGGAAATTAATGAATTCCCTGTTTGCATTTAGCTATATTAATTAACAATATACTGTTACGGAACCCTGTTATATTCTTTAAATTTTGTTCAGATGTTTTTTTTTTGCAGTGAGTTATACTTCTAGTTTATTTACACTCTGAAATAAAGTGTGGGAAACAGTACACATGAAATTATCTCGGTTCTAAAAGCTGAAGTGTTTATAGCTGGTAAGACTAAGTGTACTGTATAATTAAAACAATTATTTCATCAAAAGATGCTTTTTTAAATTGTTTTGCAATTAGTGCCGTTGAAAAAGTTCTATTATCTTACATGTATTTAATTTCTGTATTGGTCTCTCCAAAGCACATTTTTTTGTAGAAGGCAAAACAGTGTAACATCTATAATTAAGGTTTAAACAATTAGGGGTATACATGATCAGATTAAAATCCTAGACTAAACCTTACCACACTGGAACTGCAGCACAGGAGAATACACTGTGGTGGATAACTCTATTTAAGGTTATGAACATATGGGTATGCTTATAGTGTTTTCCAGTTTCAGTGATGTTGTATCACTGTATATTCCCAGAGAGCTGAAAAAAAGAACTTCCCACTCCTGACATGTACCCTACAGGTACTTACTGAATAGCAACATTACACTGTAGCAGTAATGGATCCATTGTTAGGAGTAGGTTTATAATACTGATTTCCCTTTAGATTTTAGAAAGAGCTTTACATCCTTGTCTTGCATCTCTGGTCTAGACACTCCAGGTATTAGCCTCAATTTGTGAAAGATTTACAGAGAGAGTGTTTTTGTGTGCGCAGTTGCATCAAGGCTGATGGAAAATTGGCTTGAAGCAAAAGCCTGCTATGTTTGAGGGTTGTTCTGCAGTTCTCATTTTAAGTGTCCTGAAACTTGTTGGCAAATCATCTCTTTCCACAAATATTTTTGTGGAAGATAACTGTAGGGAAGGAAAAAAATCATGTGTATCTCCTAGAAGATAGATATTTCCATTAAGGGATAGGTAGTTCTACCATTGACAGGATGGGTCTGGCTCTCTGTAAGGTCTTGATCAAGAAGCATGTGTGGAAGTTTGAGTGTTGACATGATGATAAGCATTTGTGTATATATCTCCAGGAAGCGATTAACAACATGAGGAATATTTCTTGAATCAACAGGAAAGAGGTCCAGCAGATAGGAAGTCCATCCAAACTTTGTCCTTTCATTCAGCAATGGACACGCACTTCTCTCTTCCACTTTTGATCTGGTGGGTTGAGAGCAGTCTGTTGTTCTTGGACAGCAACAGTTCCCCTCAAAGCTCCCTTTTCCTGAAGAAGGTTTTTACACTTCTGTCATGGAGTACAGGGGCTTTTCTTTAACAGCAGAACACTTGATAACGTTAAGGTGTCTCTGAAGGTGTACAGTCTTACTTTATTATTTTTATTTTTTTCTTTCAAATGAGAATTACAGATTCTTCTTGATATCTTTTGATGCACATAGGCTTTTGTCCATAATTCCCCAAATCTAGGAATACTTTTCTGTAGTCAGTACATTTTCTGCTTCCTTTTGCCCTGTCTTTTGTTCATACTTCAAACCCTTGAGTTTGTCTCTATTAAGGAACAAAGCTCATCAGGCCTCATTACATACAGCTTGTAGCACATCACTAGGAGTATTAGAAAACAGAGTTGCAGAGTGAACACACAGCCAAGTTTTTCCAAAGGTTTTGTGACTGAAATACGAGTAGATGGTGATCTGAAAATACATGGTATTGACAGCTTAATTTCAGATGGGATTTATGTTGATTGCAGACTGACAAACCCAAAACGTATTGGTAGCTTGATGAGTTCAATTTCATTTTTCTTGTCTAGAAGCTTATTTCATGGTTTTGCTTTCATTTGCTAAGACAGTGTAGAAATCCATATTTCAGGTAATTTATTTCACCCTGAAATTGCTGAAATATCTTTCCTGAGTTCTTCAGCTTCTGATTTAGACAGAATAAATTGTGAGTAAACTATTAGTGAAATATGTTCAATTGGAATAAGTATATATAGATGTACAAGTACTTTTATATATGTGTGTGTATATATATATATATATGCAAAACTGATATTTAACAAGTCACTTTGGCTTTTTCTTAATTTGCTACCACCTATGTACGTGCTTTTTCTCCTAGTGCTTTTCTGAGCTGGTTGTTTTTCTGATGGTTTGCCTCCAAGTCTGTTGACCATTCAGAGTATCTGCTCGATTCCTTCTTTTCTGAGTTTAAGATGTGAATCATTGACTCACCTACTCTGATGTTTTGTTTAATAAAGTTTCTTTAATTTATCTCATTTAGGTTTCTTGAGTTTACACTTTAGACCTGGGTGTTAGATCTTTCTTGCTGAAAGAGCCCTTTTAGCTCATGATTGTTCCCTTCCTTAGAACTTCTCAAATGTAATCAAATAATTTTCCCTTACCTGACTTATGAATTGGAGAGCCTTTCTGAAGCTATTGCTTTGGTTTTCTTATATCACTTATTACTGTTCCAGATGTGCTATAGTGGCAAAACACCTAATAAAAAACACAATATTTTAATATAACTTATTAATTTTTTTTTTTTTTTGTATGGATGTCATCTTCACCACTGCTGACTTTTGTTGTGTCTGTCATTGCCACATCTTGCCATAAATGGCAACACCAAAGAACATGGGACCTGTTGGGGTGCCTTATAAAAGAAATGTTCCAAAACAGTTCTGCGTGAGCTGATTTTATACATACTTATATTTACTTTTCCTTCCTTTAATCTCTTTTATAGCAGTCCCATGTAATCAAAAAATTTCAAATAATCTGTGATATTATTTTAGATCTGTCACTAATTTGATCGCTTACATTTCATTCTTAAAGCTTCTGTCAAAAGGCAGTTCTGCCCAGCTGCAATCTTGATTCCTCTTTGGACATGCCTCTCTGCTGATTTTTGAAATCTGATGTGATAGTTTCCAGATTTGGATGTCTCAGCTAAGTGCCTGAAGGCAGATTGGATGAATTTGAGACCTTTGTCCCCATTACAAAGACCCAGTCTACCTTGATCTGATGGATTTCTCGAATTTAAGCAGTGTGTTCCCCCACATGTAATGTACCTCTCTGAATCTTCACTTCCTAATGTTCTCTCTCTTTCACACTTCATCTCTGCAATTTCTCTCATTTCAGTATATTCCCCAGTTGCCCCATGCTCAGCTTAGCTCTATCACTGCCCCTTCCTTTCCTGCACTATTAGCTTCATCTGTCCTTGCGCTATGTTTCGTGATATTGCCCATTTCATATCTCTTCCCTTGAATGTTTCATTTATCCATTTAGGATAAAGAATATTCTTCCTGTGTTTTTAAAGCACTGTACAAATTGATATTTATGTACATGTTTTCGTAATTATCACATTGCAATTTCAAATAATACTCTGCCTAATTCTCCTGTTGTGTTGCTGAGTTTAGCCAAGATGGTTGTTTCTGTTTAACTTCTGTAGAGCAGTATGTTGGTCAGAAAGGTTTGTACTATAATTGAGTAACAAATTATTATTTTCTTGTCATGTGTTCAGTGAACTGGTTTTGCAGATGTTTCAGCTCAATTCATTACGATCAAATACAGAAGCATTTGTTTCAATAAGACTTTAATCCCTAGGACTATCTTTTGCATCAGTGACTTTTCATTGTTAATTGCTTTCTTGTCCCCCATTAAGGTGCTCTTGCAATTGCTTCATCCAAACTAAGCTTCTTGTCTGCACACAAAATTTGAAAAGACTCTTTCCTACTTTTTAGGTAATATATGACCATTGTTGCCTTCTTAATCCAGCAGTGTGGTTTTGGCATATTTTTCTCCCTTGATACTAACAAAAAACATACAGATTCACCTCTCAGTGGAATTTTAGAAATGTCCTGAATCCCCCTCAGATACACCAGAACATTAAAAAAATGTTATTATTTCATAACACCAGTTAAGAACAACAGGGCACCTCTCCGTGCTGGATGTTTCTGAATGAATTACCGTTAATATTAATGATTTAAAAGGATATGTACTGGCTGGAGCACACCCCTAATGTCTCATAGTCATCCTACTGAGAATGATCTTTATTGTCACTTCTCCTGAACCTGTTGCTACTTTAGACCCCATGAAGGATATAGGAAAGAAAGACCAAATAACAATTTGAAATATGCCCCTAATTTTACATGTTGAAATAACAAAATTAGGGGAAAAGTTCAAGTGGTTCTCTCCCTTTTCAAAAATCAATCGGTTGTGAATTTGTTATTTTAACACAGCTGACAGAGAACATACAGAAGGAATTCAGTAATGAAAAACATTTGGGGGTTTTGACAGGTCTTGGCTGAAATGAAGTCCTCCGAGACCAGCTTTTGGAGGCAGAGGTGAAAGTAGAAATTGGTTTACGTGAAGATCTCTGTATATCGAATCTAAATTTTCAAGGGAAACTGGCTGCCAGTGTCAGGGCTTATTTTTGACACATCCAGCCTGAAATCTATCAAAATCTGGAAACTTCCTGACTTCTCATTGTAACTTCTGTGCATGTGATTTTCAAAAACTTTGTTTGCACAGGTCCTAAAAGTTTCCCGGAAATGTTGTGCCAATCTTTCAGTCTATTCAAAACTACAAATCTCTTTTTTTATCTACATTTTCTGTGCTTAACTCCAAGCATTAACTATATTTAACTAAAACTCCTTCAGATATTAAAATTAACTCTACAAGTAATTGAATTTTGCAGCTTATGAGTGTATTAGTTTTCACAATAATTTAGTCTGGTTCTCTAGAAGAAGTTGATTAATACAGTCTTATTACTCTATAGATCTGTGCAGCATTTGTATTGACAGTATTTAATGTAAAATAGTGGGGTTTATTTTTACTTGTGTTACAAATGCAAGCCAATGTAGGAGTGAGGTAGATTTTGTACTTTCTTGTACATCTAATATATTAGATGTAAATATTTTAATGTAACTATTTACAATGGTCTACTCAGTAGTAGCTGTGTAGCACAATGTTAGAAGTATGACTTGAAGCCTCTGAACTACACAGTAACTGAGAGCTGATAGCAATTTGCAGAAATTTTATTACTTAGTAGGTTTAGCTTAGTAGCTAAATTTCCATGTTTGGCCTGACTTTAAAAGTCTGTGGGTGAAGAAGGTCTGTGACTATGTTTCCTGTTGACATGAAAACTTAAGCACCGTGGAAAGTTGTTTAGATTGTAAACTCTTTGGTGCCATGCTCACATATTACACTGAAAGCAGTAGGAGCTGTATTCCTGACTGGGGCCGACAGAGGTTACAGGGGGATGTCTAAGTAGCAGTAATAGCAATTGCAATGAAAAGGAAAATGAAAACCCGTCACACTGTTTTGAGGAGCCATTCTATCCATGCATGCTGTAATATATAACATACATAGACTACAGTTATGTGTAATTTTAAATATTAAGTGCATCAGCTAGTAATTGAAACCTGTGTGATAAAATTGGCTGTGTTCTAGGAATTTTTCACCGGCATTCAGAGCATGCACAGAATTATATCATTATAAAATAATCCTTTCTTGGGGTCATGCTTATATATCTTTGGAAATCAGATTACTAGTTATATATTTATTTACATGTGCAGCGTTTACTGTCTGAAAAAAGTCAGCCATGTGTACTTAGGGTATCGAAGGAGAAGCCAAGCCCTAAAGCTCTCAAAGCTGAGTCACTTTAGATGGCACAGCGATGCACCATATTCGTCCTGAATTGTGCAAACCAGAAAATACTGCCTGCATTTGAAAATGCTGGCAACCAAGTATATTAACTCTCATGTGATCGCTGCAATACTCTGTGCTAGCTTCTGCAAACATAAAATGTAGGAAAAATGTGAAAAGACCCATAACCTCCTATTACACGTTGCAACTGCTGGAGTGTTAAGCAGGAGTTAAGGATGGATAAAACGTAAAACGTATGATCCATAGCAAGGAGTAGCAACTTCATTCAAGACAAATAGATTCTTCATGAAAATGCTGTCACATTTATTTTTATATTAAAAATTAAAATCAAGTGTTTAATATGTCTCATAGACATTGGCTCTTTCTGTAATTCTGGGAATGGTGCAGTTTTGCCCTTAGTCATTTGAGGATTGCTTTTCTATCCTCTTTATCACATTGTGCTTCTGCAGTATTCCCACCAGTTATCCTAAGGACTCTGACAACTGAATCTTTTTTCACCTGTCCTAGAAAATAAAATATCCTGAAGGAGACTGTCAAATAGAACTGGGAAGGAGGGAAAAAAAACAACCAACCACCCCAGAATGCTTATTAACCCTTTGATCTAAACACTGCTATGTTTGAGGATTTAATGAAACCTCTCAGAAAATGTTAGCATGAATATATAGAATGCACAGCCAGTATCAAACCGTTTCTTTCCTAAACAAAGGAAAGCATTTATCATTCTGGTAACACAAGGGACAAAAAACAATGCCTATTCACAAATAAAACCTTTCATGGTTTAATGTTGTTTTTTGTCCCCTGCGATCCTAGAATGATAAATTTTGTATCTTCTTTTGTCAGTACCGGAAAGACTTTCATATCTGGGATAAAGTCTCATTCATTGTACTTGATTTGGGGTTTTTTCCAGATTTTTTTTTTCCAAGCTACTTCAGTCGTACCTGTTACATCGTGCCAGCATTCTTGTGGCTGTTCCAAAGCTCCACGAAAATCTGCAATGCTACCAGTTTCCTTTCTGATTATTAATAGTTTTTGTTATTATTATTTGCATTTTCAATACTTTCAGAGGCCTCACTGTGGCTTGAGACCTCATTACACAAAGAGGGGTACAAACGTGCATAATGTAGCTTGCAAACACTGGAGCTTTACGTGCCATGCAACTGTCAATTGAGTTTGTTTCTCTGGGAAGCCCTCAGGGAAAGTGTGTTTGGTCTGTTACTTTTTTCCCGAAAGGAGGAATAAAAGGATAACCCTTTGGACAGACAGCCCTATGGAGGGGACAGCACTATCCTCTAGATACTTTCTTTGCTATTTCCCTTTGAGAAGATGCTGTGAGTCATCGACGCCTGTGAAATTTATGCACAGCACAATAGGCATCCCAGGTGAGATTCCTGTAGCTCCATCCTCATCTAGCTAGCCAGCAGCAATCTGTTGTGGTTATTTGCATAGCATTGTAATCTTTCAGTAACTCAGAGCACATCTTGCTTTCAAAATGCTCACCAAAAGTAGTTGTCTTTTGCAAATAATCTCAGCACACTAAATAGACTTACATTATTTTCAGTGGGGAATACAAAATGTTAAGCATATTATGTTTTAAGAGCTGTCCTGGCTTCGGTATGATACCAAACTATCTCTCACTGGATGACAGCATTAGAAAACACAGTAATTGCACTAAACCTGGGCAAACTATTAGCATGCATTAGTCAGTAATTTAATGCCATTTTTCCTCCTTGGACACATTCCTTGTCTCCATATTTAAACCACTATGGAAAGGTTATTACACACTTATTTTGTTAATGAAAGCTCTAACATATGACTTGAAAGAGCTAGTGTTTGAAAGGTAAAAACAGTGTAAAAATTCAACTTGTTTACATCAGGTCTTCAATTTTGGGTGCCAGGGTTCTCCCAAGCTTTAGGTCTGTTTACAGGCTCATATATGGTTAAGCATTTGTTTCAGTAAAAATTTTATTATTTTCTGTGCCTAATACAATTGCTTATATGGATCGGAAGAGGCACATTTCATGGCAATAGGTTGATTTTACCTGGGTAAATAGAAAGACAAAGTGTAGGAAGCCAGAGGGAAATGTAGAGACTGCATCATGACTTCATCCCAGATGAAGCACCCAGTCACTGAGCGTATACAGCTTCAGCAGAGCGGAGCAATGACGTGCCTTCTCCTCAAGGTTGGTTGTTCCTCCTAGCCCTACTTCCCTCCGCTTGAAATCCATCTCAGTGGATATGGAGAGCACTTTAACCATACTGTCTCAGTCTCTGTGGACTGTCAGCAGCTTCATGGACATCTCACTCTGGCACAAAGGATAGCTGTATCCTTGAGGGTACAAAGGATCCTTGAGGCCATCCCAGTGGGAAAAACACATTTCCATCCCTTTTGCAGCATGAGCGATGAAAGTACAGTTCAACATATCAAAGATGAAAAGTTGCATGAAAAAATGTGCACTAGTTAGCACATGGCTTTTAAAATCCTGAATGTAAATATTGTTCTTAAAGCACATGTGGGACTCAAATAATGAAATAAGGCTGGCTGTATTCAGATTATTCACCATCTACTTCATCGCTCTGAAAGAAATAATTAGATCATAGTTCAAATGTGACCAGTTATTTTTATCTCTCGTTGTAAATGGTGGACGTATGTATTTTTCTTGGAAAAGAATTGCCCACTACAGTGAGAAGTCAGAAAGACAAATAATGTAGCTGCTTATTAAGATGTATGCAGCTTTTAAAGTCTGCCATGCCAGCACCACTTCACACTACTACAATCCAATGAGATGAAAGAATGTGGAAGGGAATTAGAGTAGTCTTAGTAGCTAACATCAGATCCACAAAGAGAATTCCTGATTACTGGAAGTCCACATAGAGAAAATAATTACTTTGTAAAGGCCGCTTAATAGTGTGGTGACTTAAGCTCACTAGAACATGAAGAAGCAAAAGTAAGAATGGAAAATAGAGGGCTGTTTGGAAGGAAAGCAATGAAAAATAGTGTAGAAAAAGCTAGGAATAGTGTATATTCCCGTGTTATATTGAGTGCTTGTCCAGACAAGACAGAACAAATAAAATTCAGCTCACGACGCCACATATATGGGCACAGGCCTTACAGAGGTTTAGTGAAGTCCCTCTTGTGTCTGATGCTTCCCCTGTTGGGGGATAATATCTTCCATTTCTGAACCTCACATACTGTCAAATCCCATTCTCACAACTCTGTTTGGTTTTTTTTCCCCCTCATCTTTTAAGATAGAGGCCAGAAAATGTGGTTAGGAACCACCTCCCACCTGTTAGAAACAAGGTGCAAATATTGGTAGAAATAAAGTGCAAATTAGTTTGCCACTGATTACCCACTGTTTCCATTCTTTGCACCGAAGCTTGCAGAATGCTTTTTGATGAACTATTCCTAAGCAGGAACCATGCTTTTCATTATCATCTTCTTTTCTATTCTTTATGAATATCAATGTTTGTTTATGGCTGCTCCAGAGTCTCAATTGTATGATGTCTAATGATATTGCTTTAAAATTTTATATTTTATCTTTATAACCTAGGATAATTATTTGTCGTTGCAAATCATAGTGTAGCAGCATTATAGGAAACAGAATGCTGGATTGCACTGCAAAGGAAAGAGCAGATTCAGGGTTTATTATATTATTATATTACAGAAGGCACTTCAGAGGCTAAGGAAAAAGGAAACTCAAATTGTAGCAGTTCTCAGAAGCTGGGATAGTACAAAACAGGTTTCATTCATAACACAGTCTTATATCATCATCACTCTATGTATAGCCATTAAAATATAATTGAAATATAGAAAATCAGGAAATAAGAGAACTGAAGCTTAGTTTTTCACATGTGATCAAAAAGCATATGGGAAAAAATAGAGGGGAAAAAGGTCAGCAGTTAAACAGAAAAGAGAAGACTCAACATAATTCCTGCTTTTAGAAAACAGATGGGAGATTTAGCAGAATTGCAGTGAGGGAATTCTAATGTCCTGCTAAAGGTTTATTTCTCCATCACACAGTAAAAGCTTTTTGAAAATATGTAAATGAAAACTAGCTTCTAATCACATCCTGGAAATACAAAACCAGCACTGCACTTTATACAGCACGTCAGTTTATAATGACAGCTTTGTGAAGAACAGGGCACAGAGTTGCTCTGAATTTTGCCTGGTATGTGGAAGAATCATCCTGATGTTGGAAAACTCCAAGCAGCATGTATCTCTTGCCACATCTTCTCCCTGGTTTCATTTCTGCCATTTCTTAATGCCATGACTTGAGATGAGGAAGGGCTTCTGTAGTAACTCTTCAGTATCTGAACGTTTATTTTCACTGGGTGCATCTTCTGGGACTGTCATTGCTGGGAAAAGGACTTTATCAGAACTTCTGGACTGTATCTTTCACTTGGTTTACTTTTGATTTTCACATCCATTTAATAGCATTAGTCCCATTCCTCACTGCATAAAAAGTTTGTGTACCCATCAGGCTGAGATTTACACCAAATCCGTTCCCAAGAGAGGAATATTTCACAGCTCGTGGATATTGTTCCTGAAAGGAACACTGAACCTGAATTTGGTGTGTCGGGTGGGTCTCTCATGTTTTCCCAGTTACACCCTCTAGATGCAAATGGTCATCTAGAGGAATGTTTTAAATGACGAAAATTATAGCTTGGTAATCTTTGTACCAGAATGATTCTTTCAACTTTTTAATTTCTATTAATAAATGAGACAATGAGAGCTACTTGTTGGAGTGTGAGTACACACAGAGCTAGGTAACAAGCTGTTACTATCCATTGGCAGTTTTCTAGTTTTTCCTCTCCAAACTAGGAAACATGCCTAGAGCATATAATACATTTCCAGTGCTGCGTAGTCATAGTATGACTATCTCACACTTACAGGCATTTGCTCTACCTGCATATGTCACAGAAACACAAAAGGTGCTGTTATAAATTTACTGATATTTATCAATATTGGCTGTTCAGGACCAAGTGTATGAACATGCAGTGTTTAAAATGGAACCTTATTTCCATGTATTTTGACACTAACCAGGTCTAAGTGTGTTGCTTTGCCTGTTGAAGTCATAATATAATGCTTCAGTGACATATTGATGATTCAGGAAAGAATAAATGAGTAGCTGTATAGCTTGCCTATATATACTGGATCGGAATTATTCTCTTTCAGTGCTGACTAGGATTCTGGTAGGGTCATTTGTATAAATCTTTGGGGGTTTTTAAATGTATTTTATGGCTTGAGCTTTTCAGCCTTTTACCAAACTTTTCTGCTAGAATTAATAAAAATCAATATTCTGTATAAGCTGATGCTAGCTTTGCTAATGGAGCCACCTTAATACTGACAGCAGAGCATTTGTGTCTTTTTTTTTCTTATTCTCAGGTATTAATAGGTACTGAAACTACAGGTACCCATGTATTAAAGATTCTGAGGACCATGAAGTTGTCACTTTAACAATATTTCAAAATATGGTTCAAAATTCGGAGCACGTTTCTGTCCTGTTGACTTAATTCTGTGTTACACTCCCAAGATCGTTTGTTTTGTCAGGGTGACTGCTGGCTGTGTAACTGGGGATGTGCTGAATGTCTAATTGTGGAAATCAGTAGAATACTGAAAAACTGGCATTGTTATTTGGCCAGAACCAAATTACAAGCCAAACAGTGGTTAGAGCGATGATATATTGCAGCAGTATGTTGGAAATGAAAAGTCCAGTACTTCATCGACCTTGTATGTAAGAATGGATTATGGGAAAGCACTGCAGATATCATGCCTACTTCTGATTAAGCTATAATCCTATTGAATTTCTGGTGAATTATAAATATTAGTTTGTATGAACATATTCATCACTTTTTGGCTTAAATAAGATTTTTGACAGTGGAAAAAAACCCCAGCACCTGCAAAATAATGGTGCAAGAGTGAGAAACAGCATTTTTTGAGGATTATTGCTCTAATCTTCTTCCTTAACAGTAAATGATAATGTAGTAGTGTTATTTTATCTCCCGTGGGGGCAGAATTGGCCTCTCTGGGGTCCTTAAACCTATTGTATTTAAGGTGATGTGTTTTGTCTTGAAGAGGAGAGTAGTAAAGCTTCAAATCTGACAGTATATATTATCACCCAGGTGGAACACTAGGGAGGTATTCACAAAAAAACTAATTTAACCTGGTGAGGTGATTAACCCCATATTTACTCTACAGAGGTAAAGAAATCTGTTTCAAATCATCCCTTGCAAGTAAAGCCCCTCTGGAGGGAAGCAAACCCCAGTGAATACCTCTGCCTTTTCTCCTTCTAACTGTTCTGACTGCTCAGTTATGTTCACAACTTTTCCTTGTTTTCCATATACTCATGCACATCTATGCACAAACACGTGCAGATATCCTGACTGCTTAATTACATGAAATGATAATTCAGCCCTGTATTAATGGTAGGTCAATCACACTCTGTTTATACAAATGATAAATCTCTCTCATAGGTGTTCTTCCTACTCATGGTGTTTAGTAAAGCTTTAGCTTTCATTGCAGTGGATAGAGCCCAACAGCATGAATAGATTTGAGTAAAAAGCTTTAAGAATATTTTTCACAGTTTTCATATCTTCATTGTTCTCTGACTGGAATGCATGCTCCCAATAAAAGGGCATTGGTGAAGATAGAGACAAAGAGCAAAATAACACTGTACAAGTAACCTCAAGCATACTGGTCTGGGGGAGGCTTTTGCAATCCAAATATGTCTAATTACTATCAAGAGGTTCATAAACTAACTCCAACTGGGTCACAGCTGTGATACTGACTTCTAAACAAAACCAATTAAAATTTTGTTTGTATCAAATCAGATATTGCTAAAAGTAAGTGAAAATAGCACTTCTTCAGTATTCCAAGTAGATTTTTTTTCTCTTCTACAGAAATAGGTTTACAAGACCGAATTAGATTCTGGCATGATTAATGCATCTGACCAAATTCTTGCAGAGTAGCAAATTAGTTTATAGTGATTTTCTTGAAAACAAATTAAACGGCTGCACAACATCACAAGAATAGAGATGGTTTTCATAACATATGGATAAATGAATCAATGGGAAGGAGATGTAATCAAACTAAAAATGTAATCCAAATGTTTCAAATATTACTGTCCGTTATGGAAACCTGTGTAATTACTTGCATTTTAGCACATGATGTGCAATATGCAGTGGGAGAGCATCAAGGAATTAATCTGTGTGAAGTCAGTACATATTCTAAGAAGATTATTCACAGAATCAAAGCAGTTGAAACTGGCAGGGACCTCTGGAGGTCATCTGGTCCAACTCCCTGTTCAAGCAAAGCCACTTAGACCCAGTTGGACAGGACTGTCTGGAGGTAGCTTTTGAATATCTTCAAGGATGAGACTCCAAGCCTCTTTGGGGAACCTGTGCCCCAGGTTCTCATAGTATTTCTTTTTAGGTGTTTTTAATGGCCATCGCTTAAAAAAAAACCAAAACTCTTGTTTTGCTAGTACCTTAAAATAACATTTTGTGAATAGCAGGTGATTTGTCATTCATGTACTTGATTGATAGCTTTCTGAAAATGTTATGTATCCTACAAATGCAAAATTTCACACAAAAAATCTGCCATCATTTTGTACAAAATAAGCCATGTTGAGCAAGACAATGGAACAGTTAGGGGTATTCTCAGTTTTCTGTTAAGTACCAGTTGTGGTTCAAGGTCCAAAATCTACAATAATAGAATAAAATAATGATCTAACATTAGATCAGTTGTATGCAACTACTGCCATGGTAAAATTTCTTAAATAAAAATATCAAGACGCTTTAATTCTGTTAGCTCTGCTATTCTGTAAGAAGAGTATATTTCCTGACTAAATATGATTCCTGTTTTATTAATTGAAATCAAGTGCTGATAAGCATTGCAGCCTTAGGAGCTATTACTAAACCAGTCTAACTGTAATCATTTCCCAAGCTTATTGTAATATCTGAAGTGAGTCAGTAAGAGGTTTTGAGAAGAAAGTTTTATCTTCAGACTCAGAAGTCAACTACAATTCCTTTTTTTTTTATTTTGGGGTTTTTTTAGTCTTTGAAGTAAGTCATATTCTTAATATCGCTGGATAAATCCGTGACAAGCTTTACCAGGGAGCCCCAAGGAACAGAGTCCAAGAAACAGATAATAAACCTAGTAACGTTATTTAACCATCATAGCTTAAGGTGTGCTTTACTCTTAAAATTTAAAGATTTTTTTTTCAAAGCAATCTGTCAGAGATCTTAGGAGAGTATCTGTTGTTCAGTTTCTTCCTTTGTGTGTAGAGAAAGCATGTATTTGACCTTAATGGAAGTCTGTATTCCATACACCTAGATTTGGGTTACCTTTCACCAACGGGTTAGGCTACAGACCACTTTTATGTAGTTTATTTTTCATTCCCACAACTTTTTCCATTTCCTCAAATTGGTTTGGATTTCACTGCTTTCCCTCAAGCTTGTGCTTGATGTCCCTCTGCTCTTCCCCAAACATTCTTTGACTGTCATTCCTTTGTTTCCTCACCACCAGCAAAGTCTTCAGCATAGTCTTCAGTCATTCAGCATAGCCTTGCTGAATTCTTTTGCCGCAGCCTCTCCAACACACCTGCATTGGGAAACAAAAGCCCTTGCCTGGGATCCTTGCAGCTTACGTCTGAATTACTGACATAATGAACAATTAATGTCTTAACCATGTTTATTTCAAATCTTTTTCTTGACTATTTTTTTCTTTATCACAAAAATGACCTTTTAGTACCTTCACATACTCCATTTTTCTATTGCCTCAAATGTTACTGTGCATCTTCAAGACCTGCTATGACTTACCATTTGCTGCCTGTCATCTCTTAACACTGTTTCAGATGAGGGGTCCTTATTTAATCTGAACTTCCCCTGTTGAAGTTCTAACCCCTTACCCTTTGTCCTATCGCTACAGTCCATAATGAAGAGTCCCTCTCCAGCATCCTTTATGCCCCCTTCAGATACTGGAAGGCTGCTATGAGGTCTCCACGCAGCCTTCTCTTCTCCAGGCTGAACAGACTCTCCCAGTTTAGGTCATCCATTATCTCAATCTTCCTCTCCCATTTGTTAAGTAAGTGCATTTCTACTTCCATCTGCACCGCCTTCTCTTGACAAGATGCACAAGTTGGGTTGGTGTACAGGTCTGATGATACAGTCCAGCTAAATGCAGTAATCTCATATTAGCTCCTTTTAAAAGTAATCAATGAAGGAACAGCTGAGGAAACTGGGGTTTAGTCTAGTGAAAAGGAGGGAGACCTTACCACTCTACAACTGCTGGGTTGTAGTGTGGTGGGGTCAATCTCTTATCCCAAGTAACAAGTGGTAGAACAAGAGGAAACAGCCTCAAGCTGCGCCAGAGGAGGTTTAGACTGCATATTAGGAAAAATGTCTTCACTCAGAGGGTTGTCAAGCATTGGAAGTAATGCTTCCCTGTCAAGCCCAGGGAAGTAATGGAGTTGCAATCCCTGGAGGTATTTAAAAGACGTGTAAATATGATGCATAGCCCTGTTAAGCCCAGGGAAG
>JBCJKH010014272.1:3417-21378 GCA_039877255.1 Loriculus beryllinus | reverse complement strand
TGCTCCATCCCTGGCAGTGTTCAAGGCCAGGTTGGACGAAGCCTTGGGTGGCATGGTTTAGTTTGAGGTGTCCCTGCTTATGGCAGGGGGTTGGAACTGGATGATCTTAAGGTCCTTTCCAACCCTAACTCTTCTATGATTCTATGATTCTAAAATATGGACAGACTGGAATAAAAAGGGACTCACCTGGTCTTCTGAGAAGCTGCACAATACATTTTACATCTGTATTAATACGGCAAATATGCAGAAGCTTATTCATCACTTGGACCTACTGATTAAGCTAAGAAAACCATATATGTAGCTCTGTTTCAGGTACCGTATGATAGATTCTGGTATTATGTATACTGTTATAAAATCAGTGTAAAATACACTTATGATATGGTAAAACTTTTCTAGTCTTTCCAAAATATCACCTCAGAGAAAATCAAACATTTCACCTCAGAGAAAATAGGTGTGTTAAACTATCCCCCTAAAAAGAAGGTAAAAAGCGAAGAATGTTTAATTTCTGTTTTTCTACTCCTAAACCATTTTAACATTAAGGCAGCTGATCTGCCTGCCACTCTCAGCCTCACTTCCAAATTCCATCCAAAAGATTCTAAAGATCAGCATGAGCCAATGGATAATTTAATTCTGTATAGATTCAGAGGTGACCCTTTCCTCAAAACCTAAGCACCATTTTGACATAGTCCTTGTGACCTTCTACATATAGCCTAAGAGTCACATTTGTGTCTACAATAATATATGTTTCAATAGAAACTGTTAAACGCCCTTTTTTTGCATCTATTTAGAAACATTTGCTACTAGAAACATCCATTCCATTGCAGAAGTCTAGTTCAGCATGAATATCAAGTGTCTTGTTCTATGACCTTGAGTCAGATGGGAATTACAGATCTGCCAGATGTTTGGTATCTCAGCAGGAGATGCATGGAGCTCTCCTCTCTGCTAAGGAGTGAAATAGGGAACAGTGGAATTTCAGGCATTTGGCAATGTGTTCTGTATGACACAATTCTAATTGAGATAAACAAGTGCATGCCAATAACATCTCTTTGCCAGGTCAACTTCCAAAGACACTTGTGAGAAAAAATTCCAGTCACTGAAACATTACAGGCTAGTGCTTACCTCTGAGCAGATGTTTGGTTTGCACTCATTTCAACAGGACTTAAGAAAATACTTTTCTAGTTGAAGATTGGCATAAAGAAGTGGTTTCGTACCTTTGTGAGTCAGGGCCAAGAGTGGAATAAACAAATAACTATGTAAAAAATCCCATGCAATGTATAACACACTCCCCATCCTACTCATGACTTGTTTAGACATGTAGAAATACTGCCCAAATACTCATGTTGCAGACTGGCTGTCTACTCTAACACAGGTCAAAATGTCCTGTTAAAAAAGAAGAATATTGTTTGGATACACTGCAAGTTTCCAAGGCTCATGTTACTGTGGAGAAGGTTCAACAAATGGGAATTTTTTGCTATATTATTTTTAATGAGTCCTGTAAGCAATTGTTTCACAATACAGTCTGAACGGCTAGAACAATTAAATGACTACAGATGTGTCAAATGATGCAGGAAAATCATGAGACACTTCCAAGTGAGTAGGCGGAGGGTGTGAGGAGACCATATCCTGTAATATACGAATCTCAGATTCTTTGGCATGCAACTTATTTTTATGGAAATGTCCCGGTAAGCCTGGAACAATCCGATGGTTTTCAAAGTATTTCAAATGAAAAGCATAAAAGCGCTGTTGAGAATAATCTTTTTAGGTTGTGGTGATTTTGAACTACCCTGGGAACAGTATAGTAAAGAACATGCAAGAACTAAAAGGGCCAAATTATAATTGCATTTGCAAGCTGTAGGTGAGAAACAATTTTATAAACATAATAGAGTTCATTAGTGCAAAAAAGAGGCGTATAGGAAGCAGTGCTGGCTGCTTTTATCTTCTTTTACTAACTGTCAGCTTAGACCTCTGCCAGGGATACAGCTTGCAGAATAATAGGGTTGCTCTTAAGTTATGCCACCTTCAAATGGGCCTCTGTGGAGGCATGTCCTCCAGGTCATTGCATGGAAGCCACGTTTGTCATTTTGTCTTCTGAGTCTTTTAGTAAGTGATTATGCAAGGACCACTTTCAGCCTGTTTCTCTCCCATATATACTTGAAGGAATTCACATTTTGTACTTGTGATTGTGTGGTCCAATCAAGTCCTAATTTTGACTGAGCCACCTTTGATAGCACCATTGGGACTTTCCCAGCAGTGAAAATCAGGATGTAAGTTCTTTGTCACAATGAGGCCCCACACGAAACTGTGTACCAACTCCAGCTGACTGCCAAGCCAAACACTGTTGGATGTGGTAATGACTCCATGTGTGAGCAGAAAAGGGTGTCATGGGTTCAGCAGTAGCAGCCATTTTTCTCCTTCTTAGTAGCTGGTGCAAGCCCTGTGTTTTTGAGTTTTGGCTTGGGAACAGAACTGATAAGAGCAATGTTTTTAGTTACTGCTCAAATGTTTAGACTGACCAAGGACCTTAGTTACTAAACTGTTCTTATCTCAACCTGTGGGAGTTGCATTATTTTAATTCTCCTCCCCATCCCTCCGTGAGCAAGGGCAGGGCAAGAAAGGGGGGTTGAGTGAGTGAACGAGCTTCGTGGCTAGGTCTAAACCACAACAAAAGGAAGGGGGTGGATGGGCAGGGAGATAACAAATCTCTCTGCAGGAAGCATTTCAAATCATGGACCCTTTTGAGGGACACATCTGTCTGGCTAATGCTGTTTTTTTGCCTCCTGCAATATAAAAATGGATCAAGGATGCAAAATCCCAAACATGGCTTACTCTTCTCTACAGCTGTCTGGGTCTTTCACAAAACAAAAAATTTAGTAGTCTTTGTTTAAAAAAACAACCAACCAAGAAACCAACCCAAACCCCAAATTTCAAGAGCTGGAAATAAACAAAGGTTAGTTTGAAATTAACTCTCTTGTACTACTGAAGGGTTAGAGAAAACAGGAAAGATCAAACGTGAAAAGTTGATCTTAGGTAATCATGTTTCCTAGCAGCCTAAAAGCTGAAGGTCTCTGGATCTGCTGGTCCCCAGTGCTGCTGCTCATTAACATATACCACTGTGAGAGGAGAAGTTACATGCCTGAGCTTCTGAGCTTTTGTGCATTAGCACTGGACCTCTAAAGAGAACAAATATGTTGCCAAAAATACTTAGAGACCACTAGTGCCTCAAGAATAATCTTCCACTACTTCAAATACTTTCTTTTCAGTAAGTTCCCTACTCCCATTTTTGAGAATGTGGATATTCTAAAACTCAAAATGGACAATAAAGGCTTTTATATAAAGTTCTCTAACAAAATAGGCACATGTAACCTGGAAGTTACGGGACATACAGCAAATCTGTATGTTTTATTTCATGCTCTGTGAAAGAAACAGTCTGCTTAGAAAAGTGTTCCATAAAATTATGTTGTACACAATTGTCCTCAAAAACTAATGACTGTAGTGTCTTGTGAGTATATAATGAGAAAAGTCACCAGGTGATAGAAGGAACCCCATTCTATTTAGCCTTGTAGTCATCAAGGTAATATCGCTATTCCTAGAGATTAAGCAACAAGGGGAATTCCTGCCATGGCTTGTCTGGGATAGTAAAGAAGTCTCTGGGAAATTTCTTCTGCTATCCAGATGAAGGAAGGGGTCCTTTCCCTCCTCCTGTGTCTTACTGGAGAACCTGAACCTATAGGGAAGTTGCAGCAAATTCTGTAATAAAATTCCCAAAAGAGTCATTCTCATCACTAAGTAAAGTGAAAGATCATATGCAAAATGTAGGACAAATTATGGCACTATAACAGATAGAACCACATAGCCAAGATCAAGAACACCCCAATTACCATAGCATTACTTTGTAAACAAACACATGCAGTGGAAATCAAATTGTTCAAGTTTTACATAATCATTTCCAAGACACTGACATTAACTAATGAAGACTAGATTCCCAATAGAATGACCAATTACACAGTCTATTTTCTGACTTAGAAACTTGTAAGGCAGACGAGACCTAAACTCTGACTTCAGCATTTCTTCCACCTTTTGAGAACTGGAGCTTTATCTGGATCTATTTTCCGGTTCAGAGAAACTAATGTAGCAGACAGTCTTCAAAAGCAAACTAGGTTTTGAGTGTTTTATAACACAAAGGGTAAGATGGCACGTGTTTTCAGCAGATAATTGTTATTATTATAAAATACAGAACTATATAAATGTTTTTCCTTATTATCCACCTGTCTTTGGTTGAATATGATGAATTAGTTGAGAGTATTTTACTTTAAAACATTAGTAGATAATTTATTTTTTATTTGCTCCACTCTAATAATTGAGGACATTATAATATAAAGAGATGTATTGTATTAAAAGAAACACTGTGCATAAACAGTAGCAGAATCAACTTTAGAATTGTGTTATTTTAGGTGGAAATTCCTTTTCATTCTAGTAAATCTCTTAATTTATGTATTTATTACACTGATATCTTAAACACAGCCACACATCTTCTATCCAGCCTCACTCAAGTCAGCAAAAATATTTCTCTCAGCTACAAAGAACTAGGGAAAGCTGGAAATGATTGAAATGTGCAGCAGAAAGGTTTCCAGGTACAACCCTCTGCTATTAACTACTTTCAGATGACATCTCCTTGGTTTACCAGTACACCCAACAACCTGCATATCACTTTTATGCATTGACAAGCTGTAATGCTTTACATTCAAAATGACCCCAAAATACATCACAAATTTAGAGTTAGTCTTGGAGCACTTTTATACATATGATTTTTCCATGGACTACTCCTGTCTTTATAGAATGAAATGAAAAATGTATGAGCTGTGTATACATTTTTGACTCACAGAAGAAGCCTTATCTTCTCTGAAAAACATCAGGGAATGCAGAAGCCCTGTTCAGCTGCTTTGAGCAGCATTACATCTACTTTATATGAACTGTATTTTCAATAGAACATCTCTAAGTTTTTTTACACCTTCCCTATGGAATAAAAAAAAAAAAAAGAAGAGTCAGAAAAGGAAAAGAATCTTCCTCAGATCACCAAGCAGGCCAGCAGCTTGCTCAACCTCATTGGGAAGGCAAGGATAAGCTTGATTATTAGGATCTCATTTATGGCTGAGCCTTCAGGCCTGGCCAAGCCTGGTCCAGCCTGTGTGGAGAAGATGCCCTTGGCTCTGCCTGTAGCAAGGATCCTCTCCTCACAGGAGAGGGCTCTGGGAGGCATTTCATGGTCGCATGGAGTGGCAAAAGGTGCTTGCAACCCTGTATATGGATATGGTGCAAATTTGTTGTGTCTCCCCTTGAGAGAAAGGAAAGGTACTTTAACACTTAAACTTATATTGCCTGTGGCTGCTATATTGTGACTTGTGTGTGACAAGACGGATCAATTCTCAGTATCTATTCCTTTCTATTCATTCCTTTCCATGCTACCACATGCTGTATTATTGCCTCTTGACAGCTCCTGTTACTACAGCTAATTCCTACCACTCATCTGAGCTATCAGCTGGAAAGAGATTGCCAGCTTTGCTCTTCAGGGAACCCCTCAAGCCACTATCTACGAGGTGTCATATGGCTCTTTCCTACATTTCAGGGCTATCAAAACCTTTTATAAGGAAATTTCATGAGGAAAATACTGAGTAAACTTCAAGCAAAAATCAAGTGCTTTCTTAGCATTTTCAGCAGCTATGAGAAGCAAGGCCTACAATCCCATGAATAAAAGTGATATTTCTTTTGTGCAGTGTATCTATTCATAGAATTTCCCTGTTGGTTCAGAAAGTAACTGGCTCCAAGTTAAATTAAACAGAAATTACCACATTGAAGGAGGTCATAAAATATTGAGCATCTAAATGAGAAAAGAGAATAAGAATTTTAATGAAAGAATGGAGGAAAGGGAGTGGAATGAGAAAGGAAAGTCCTTTTCAGTTGAAAATGTCTTCAAAGAAGAATTCCAATCTGCTTCGCTGTGAAGAGCACAGCACACTTGGATTAAGGCTATAGAGCAGATGTATAATACAAAAATGTTTCTGAAAGCATAACACAGACCTCATAAGACAGATATTTTGCTTTGTAGGAAAAATGCTTAGACTTTACATTGGAAAACAAAGCTCAGCATATGTCCATGCCGCTGCCAGAGTTTCTGTCTTGCAAGTGAGCCTTCCAGAGATGATCTCAGTTTTTTATAATATCTAAAAATACACAAATATACAAACTAATATGTATACTTGTTCATTTCCTACATGTCTTCACTTCATCAGTCAGCCAGCTTGATTTCAGAGGAAACTTTTGATTCTCTTTCTTTTTTAACCACAAGGTCTTCATGGATCTGTAATTAAAAATGTGTTTTCCTGGCTGTGCTATACAAAATATGCTGAGTATTTGACCAGATGCTGAACACTGGCCATTTTGATCAAAGACATGGAGAACTTTCAGTAACTAAATAAGGCAGTATTGAATCTTTGGGAAGTCACAGTACCCATGCTATAATTTATACAGGAGAAGGGTTATATGTTAAATTCTTTAATCTATTTAACAAATTTGCAGACATTTGAGAAGAATTGGTTTGGGTTTTGTTTTACTCAGTATTCTATTCTGGATCATTACTTGAAGAAGACACTGATTTATCACATTCAGTCTGATCAAGGTATCTGTTTCACGGAATGGTTGGTAACATTTTCAGTTTTATGTCTGGATGTATAAGCCATACACAATTTCAGGCAGATTTCAGTGTAAAATTTCCCTCCCTATGCCAGGAACCAGTAATATATAGAAGTAAACACTCTTCATAATGTCTATCAACCCCCCAGAGATTTTACAATTTTGTAATGTAAAAGTTTGAATATTTTGCTATGAAAAATGAGAGGAAAATAACTATGTCTTCAACAGTGCTGTCATTTTAAGAAAGTCCGTTTATACAGAATACACCAACAATTTAATGTTCACCTTAATTTTTTACTTTGATAATGCAATGAGAAGATTTCAGTGAAGGGTTAATAACTGCCATCAGTACACATACGCTACTTGAAAAAACATTCAAAGACAACAGCATCTTTTAAAATGTGCTTCCAAATAACTGGACCATTGTGAGCTTGAAATCAGCATATCTGATACACATTTAGGCTCAATTAGGACTACACAACTTAATCTTAGAGATTAAGATTGATTTTTTTTCTCCTTCCCTTCTTGTGTGCTTCTGCAACCAGAAACATAAAATATTTGGTTGAGTCCTGCGCTAGTTCCTCAGGCAAAAGTTTTGTTGACTTAGACTTTTCTGGAGAAAGGAAATTATAGTTGTTCCCATGATACAGCGCATGTGTTTGTCTCAAGTGTACAGAACACAGTTGTTGAAACTCTTTCTTGTTCTTATAAACGTGAACCGGAAAGTAAAGTTTTCTAACATAATTCTATGAACTAAATGTATATGAAGATTATTTCTGAATGAAAGGATTGAGAAAATCAACTTCAGCACTGTGAAAGATAGAAAGCAGTTCAAGGTAATAAAGAAAATATTACTGTCACAACCATGCCTGAGAGAGAAGTCTGAGGTTGGACAGAGTTTATTTTAGAATAAAACCCCAGCAATTAGATCCTCCAGAGATTAGAAGCAGCATTCAGAGCCTTCCACATTAAGGTCACCAGCTCAAATCCACTGTAGGTCACTTACCAAGTGGTCATTACCAAGTCAGGGTTGGTCAATGATCTGATGATCTCATGGACAGGAACCCACACCACTAAAACCTCTGCTACAATTGGCACCTTTACTGAATATTTCACTAAAGAAACCAAGGGCTGAGTTGAGCACAGAGACAGAACAATCCTTTCACCATAAGAGGTGATGCCTGAAAAAACAAGTTAATAGGATTCACAGTAAGTTTTTCTTAGCTGGAACTTACTGCTCACATTCGTAACCAATAACCAAGACATAAAATATCTGGGTTAGATGACTTCTGAAATATTTTGGTGTTGTGATGCCCAAATAAATGCTAAATAAACAAATTATTCCTGACTCTTTCATCAGGGTAGCAATTTCTGTATTACTTCAAGAAAAGACTACATAATTTTCCCCATATGGAACCCATTTCCTCCTCTCTTCAAATGATAATTTTAGATGTTGATTTCATTGCCAGGAAGAATATTCAGTTCACAACTAGATGAAAATAAGGGTTTTAATAATACTCCTCACATCTTCATACACAGAAGGATGCTCTGAACATTCATAAAGCCTTGTGTGCAAAGCAAATGAAATGAAAATAGCAGGACTCACACAGTTATGATTCTGAGGCTATGAAATGCACTGCTGAATTCACTTCTCCTCACAGCTCTCTTTTAAGCACCAGCTTAGTTTAGTATTTCACTGTACATTTATGAAGGTAGAGGCTTGAAAGTATTCATTCCTAACTAATTCTTCAGACTTTGGAAAGCTTGTAATGACAGGGACGTATATCTCTGATCACCTTATACACACTGCAGATCTCATAACTGTACAGCCCAAGAAATACAGCATTTTTCCTATATTTTATAAAAACAATAAAATGTTACAGGTGTTAGAGTCTCAATAATTGTTTCTGTGTCACACAAACAGTTAGGGCCTTGTTAGCTTGTAAAAATACAATGCTGATTCACAACAAGTATCTAGCTAATCAAATACTTTGTGGTCATAACTGGACACATAAAGCATGGTAGAAAAAGGATAGAAGCTATTTCCTCTCTTCATACTCTTTCACCCTGCAGCTGGTTTCAACTCAGGAAATTTTCTGAGTCTGTGATTTAATCTATTCAGGAACTCTGGGGGCCTTCTGTTTCAAATACTTGTCCAGTATTCCCTTGAACCTGTGTACTTTTCTTATGTCTGCAGTGTCTTATGATGGGACAACCACTCTTTCAGGTGTATTATCTACTTCTGATTTGAACTAGGCTCCTACCAGCTTCATTTGTTGGCCTTGAGTTTTCATGCTGGAGAACATTCTGCTCAGTTTTGATCCCTACCAAATCTCCTCATGCCATTCATGATTTTGTAGACCTCTTCTGAATCATTCCTGAGGCCAGAGGAGCCCTAGCCTTCTCTATTGCCTTTCCTATGCAGGTTGCTCTGTACCTCTGGTTGTCCCTGTTTCTCTTATCTGTGCCTTCTTAGGTTCTCAAATAATCTTTTTTCACATAGAGAGAGAACTGCACACATCATTCAGGTTGTGAATGAACTGTGCATAATGGTGTTTTCTACATTTTTTTTCATTCCGAAAGAAGCCTAACATTTTGTTTGCTTGCTGAACTGCTACTCAGCACTGAGCTGATGTTTTGGTGTCTATATCACAGCATCGAGGTCTCACTCCTGAGCAGTTGTAATTAGTTCAGAGCCCACTACTATATCTGTGAAAAATGGATTTTATTGTGGACAATGCTACCTCACTCAAGGCAGTAAGGCAAGAATCTACAGCTTTTATTCCAGTTTAAACACATGGAAAAATAAAAGATAAAATTGCAGTTTAAAACTGGATTGCTAACAAAATAAAACCAACAACAAGAAAGCTGGAAAGATATACTTCTGAGGTTGACTGCAATCCTTTATTCTGCCTGTCAGTGGCAATTCTGGCGCAACGATGACTCTGAGCTTGGCATATGGGAAACATCATAAATGCTTCACTGGGAACTTAATGCCTCTGGAAAAAAATAATTCCAGACTTATACATCCAAGAACATTTTTAGTTATGCATTAACAGTTGTGTTTGTCCATTTACATGACAAGATAATAAGAAATAAGGGCTTCTTATTATCTTACATAGTTGACAGTAATAAATAAAATAATATTGTCAACTATGTAAGATAAAATTTTAAACTTGATTAAATTTTACTTGAGAGGAAGAACAGTCTTGTTTCTAAGGCATTTGATTTGCTTCCAGGAAAAATCCCTAAGTTAATCCTCAAATTCAGTTGGTGTAATCAGGGGCCAATTATTCAAATTCATTATTCATCAACTTTACATGTGATTTAGGGACAATAAAAAGACTTCTCATTTCTACGTGGGTTTGTCTCACAATATATGACAAACTGCATTACAGTTTTTCTGACAAAAGCTTGCCCATAGAGCTTGCATTTCATAATTAATGTCTTAGTTGTCATCTTTTTTTTAGATTTCTCTTTCTACTAATTTCTACACTGCCAAGTACACAGAGTCTCAGTTCCTGTACACAAGTACCACATGTGGCTAGTTTTAAGTGTTCCCTTCCTATAATGTTGGAATGAGAACAAAACTGACTTTTCATTTCTTGCCTTGCCTTCAGTAGACTCCCATGGATGCCTCCTCAAAGCCAAAATGGACATCAGATTTAGACAGAGGTTTAATCCACAAAATAAACAAAAATGAAGCTGCTTATAGACATTTACATGAAGTCAGCCGTTCATAGAATAATGAGAACCTCTTTCAGTGCTTAAGACGTCTGCTATTTTTTACCTGTATTTGAACCAAAAGTGATAGATCATGTTCAAGAGGAGGTCTAAGCCACATGGCAAGAGCATAAGGGCAGCTGCACAACAAGGAATTAAAAGGTTCTAACTACATCTATCTACATAGTCAATAACTACTGTAGTAAGATTCTCCCTTGATTCTATCCCCATTCACAGCAACTATTTTAATATTCTAAACGTACCCAACACATTTTTAAAATCTATAAAACCGGATAAGAAAATTCAAACCCCCTATTAGAAGAACCTCAGCAAAAAATAAGGAACCTCATCAACAGGTCTTGGAGTGTTATGGACCCACCTTCCCTTCCCAAGGGAAGAAAAAGCTGCAAAAATACCCAATTAATGCTCATTTCCCAGCTCTACTATGAGCTCACATCCTGAAAAGCACCAGAGTTCATCTCTTGTCCTAAAACATTTCATATGAGAGTCCAGCTACGGATGAATCCTCTGCTTACACGGAAGTCTCACTTGTCCTCCCTCCTTCCCATGTCATTTACCAGGCATTCAGTGGAAAACATGTTTATTTCTTTCTAACTGAGCTCTCTGAGACCACAAGAGTATTCTACATACTACTCTGTAGAGCCCTGTCTAGGATCCAAGCAAAGAGAAGCCAAAATAAACCAACAAGCCAAAATATTTTACTTCTAATGCTTCTCATTGAAGCAGTAGGTTTACCAAAACTTTAGAGGCAGTCACCTCAGATTTCTGACTGAGGCACACTAACTTTTAATCAGGAGAAAAAAAAAAGGAGCTTCTGAACCTGGACAACCAAACCCTGAAATACAAGTCACACAATCAGTGTGTGTGATTGGGTGATTGTTAACAATTCCATTCTTCCTAATCTAATTTTTAGTATAAGGTGGGGCTCTTTACAAATGTGACTCAGGCTAAGGACCAGTTTGTAATCTCTTTTCATGTTGTCTCACTGGCTTGTTTACTTAGCCTTGTCATGTATTAATTACTTAAGAAATGAAATCTCTGCTCCAGTGTTCTTTTCTAGGAAAGCATTCCTGCATGCCTCCAATTCTGGGCACCAAATGCTAGTACAGACACACAAAACTGACTCAGAATGAAGCCATTATAGAGCACAATAGACATAATTAAATGCAGTTTACCTGGCAGACAGGGCCTCAGCGCCCCCTGCATACACCAAATGGCAAAGTGTTGTTTCTGTAATACAAAGAACTGCATGAAATACAGTCAGCTCACATGACTGTTGCTATGGATGAACAAAATCCAGATGGGTTCCTCTGGATCAGAGTTTTGCAGAAAACCAGATTGCGTTAGGAATAGGTCATCTCCATTAAACACAGGGTTATGACTTCTTTTTGTTTGGGTTACATATTTCCTGAGCCTTCAAAAATATGACTCCCCAGCAAAACCAGCATGCTGAGAAGTCATATTTAGTCAGTGGATATTTGTATCACACTGGCAAGTGATTTTTTGTGATGAATCTTTAGCTTGCACAAAACAACAGCCCTGGATAATGTGGAGACTTTTTGGAAGTTTCTCACTTCAGTCATGCTGTATCATGACAGAATCTTGATCTAAGATATTTGTGTCTCAAAAGGTCTGTTACTGAAGGCTCAGTTGGGTGTCAGAAGTGTTATCTTTTTCCGGTCATTGCTTTTGGCTGGGCCACTTAATCATAGGACCAAGCCTTCCCACTGTAAGTACACGCTGTGAGTTATCCATCAGATGTTTTCACAGCTCCCCTGTTAGCCATAAACACTAGACTGCATACTTTAGCACAATCAGGAAGATGCACTTAAGTGACACAGTTGTGACACCCACTAACAATCTAGTATTGTTTTTATTCAGACATATACTGAGCAGATGGTCCATCATTTTCAGGCCTGGACAAAAATCTTTTAGCCAGTTTATGATAGCCACCAGTACTGGCAAGATACATCCAAGCAGCCCCATATAGTAACATTTACAAATTATTCCCCAGAATACTACCGACTATCCAGCCATTCAGCTTCACCCCTGAAACACTTATTTCCTAGCTGGCTGTACTAGTGACTTGCTCAAAAATATTATTATAGCTCACAACAGATAAAGTGAGGCTTGGGCAAGTTCCAGTGGCTGGTTCTTTCTCCCACAGAACAGAGACAGGCCAGTCCTTCCCATGCACATCAGCTGTATGCTCCTTAGCTATCATTAAGCAGCCGGACACATAAGCTGGAACTGGCCAGTTGCTGTCAGTCTGATGGCTGTTAGTGCATCAGGCACAAAGTAATCTCCAGGATATTTTGCGAGGTAAGGGGCTCTCAAAAGATCTGGACTATGCCACATGTGCAGGAGTCAAGTAGAGAGAAGCCAAAACAAGATAAACAAACAAAAAAGAAGTTGTTAAATTTCCCTCTAACATGCCCCTGAAGCATGTTATAACACATAACAGAAGTTTGTACATCCTTTACGTGTGGGCCCTTGTTAAAAGTTCCCTAGCAGCAAACAAAATCCCTGAGCCCACTCAAGGGGCTCCTTTTCCTGAAACCTGAAAGAGGTCACCACTTGCAGAAATCAATGTCACTCCATTGACCATCCTCCTTTTGCTGAGCTTCCTATCTAATTACTCTGGATCTGAAGCAGGAGCAGTCTCTCCTGAGTTAAGGCAGACAGTTTGTGTTTTCAAACCTGCAGAGCTCAGACTCTCACACAAGACACCTTTGCAAGACTCTACACAAGGACTTGCAGCATGAACAGATGTGGAGTAGCTGAAGCCATAGGTACTATCAACATAGACCCCAATCTCTGTGCAGAAAGACACACTTGCATACACGCTATCCCTTCCATGGGGGTCCTTTACCTGCCAGAGCTATAATACAAGAGCCAATAAAGTAAATACATAAATTAATAAATGGCTAGGAGATGTAGTCAGTTAATCAAGATGATGTTTCTGGTTTGGTTCTTGTCATCATAGGGTCATCTTCCCAGAAAACCTCCATTTAAAATTAGGTACCTAATGAAGGTGATATACAAACTGCTTAGCACCCATCAGTCTTTTAGCACTTAAAAGCAGATTTTCTGAAGAACTCAGCATGCACTTCTCTTTAAAATCTATCTTTGTATTTTGGGAGTTTGCTTCAATATCCTAGTCCAAAGGGAGTGGCTGTGTGTGGAGCATTAAGTACTGCTGGTTTGAGTGTATCATTTATATTCCCCTGATGAAAATCTCCATATTTCAGAAATGACTTAACATACTAAATACCAGCAAAATAAATTAGTGATTTCAGTTCACTGTGAGAGTTAATAGGCAGATATTAAAAGTCAGCACATATGCACTACCCCTTCTACCTAAAATAATCTGTAAAAATGTCATTTATAAAGCAGTTAATCTTCCCGGGAATATTAAGGTATATCTCATAACAATCCTTTTTAGACAGCTTGAATAGTACTGTTTACCTGACCTGTTTAAATCTCTTTATCAGGACACATTATCTATTATAAATAAGCTGTGTAAAGAGAAATACTTCTTTCACTAAAAAATCCAAAACCTTCCTCAAAAATCCCCAAAAAACTCATGAGGTGACAGAACTGTAAGCAGTCTGGCTGTACATTGCCTTTTTTTTTCCTCTTTTCCTGGCTGGAAAGAGCAGCTCCCTGGATTCAGAAATATGTTGTGGACCAAGGTACATATCTACGTAATCATTTCAACCTGAAACACTAGAAACAGCTGCAGCTGGGAACTTGAACAGGCACAACAGTGGAGGGAGTGATTTTGTTTCCTTTTCAATTAGACCAGGTTGGAAAAAATCCTTACCAAGTAGTGTTTCATTGGAATTTGATGATTTGGCCAATTTAGAACTTTTCACAGTTTAATTCCAAAGGGTCTGACAAACCATAGGCAAGCTCCAATCTGAGTCTCATAGCCAGGCAGGTTTTTAAACTTCAGCTCTTGCACCGTGTTGGCAGCCCATGAGGCAGACTGCTGGGAACCTGTATTTGTGGAGTCTGGAATTCACTAGCTGTCTTTCCCAAAACAGTGCAAGAGCTCTGTCCCCATTAATAGAATATTCCAAGTGTTTTCCTTCTATTTCTTCAATGCGAACAAACACAAATGTCAAAGCAACAAAAAACTCTAAGAAAAATAATTACTATTTTTATCTCTGTATGATTCGAATATCAAGGAACATTAAACATTAAAATTCCACTTGGTAGGAACTACTTACACGAGGACTATTGTCATTAATAAACACAATCCAGACAATGCATGAAGACAGTCATGTCTTCAACAGAGTCTACTTGTTGTCCATGTATTTTTACATCCTGCATTTGTAAAACATCACAATAGACTCCTGATTCCTTGGTCAAAATGAAAAGTCAAATCAGCAAATTTACACCACAGGAGAAACAGAAACCACTGCCACACCTTCCTTCATGGGGTTTTGATGTTAACCATAAGTCCATGATAGCCTCATTCTATTCTGCCTTTTAATTCTCTATCTCAGGGAATATGCCAATTCTCTAAGTGGTGTTAGGTGAAAATGAAGAAAGGAGAAAGAAGCAGAACTACAGGCTGAGGTGATAGAAATGCTGAAGTGAATTGCTGCCCAGTTTTCAACATGAATTTATACACAGGAAAAAAAAATCCAGTGACTGCAGAATTGTCTCTTCTGTTTGTCACTCTTAAGAAGCACTCTACAGTTTTTTTCTGTACATTTACATTGAGATCCTGCATTTATGACATTTGAAGAAGTTAAATGACAGCAGAGAATTTGCACCTGCGCCAACAGCCCGAGTCAGTTCTATCAAATTCTGCTTTTCTCTTGTCACCGATGAAAAACTAAAAACAAAAAGGAAAGAACAAAACCAAATACAAAATCAAAAGCTTTTAAAGATTTGTCTTTGAGGAAAGAAAAATTATTTTTTCAGACTGATTTAGCATTTTATACCCTCCACCTACCTTCCATGCTTATACAACTGTATGTTCCCAAACAGCATAGTGCTTCCTAAGAAAATTGAAGATGCCAAAATACCTGAGTTCCTGTCCTCATCTTTGAAGTATTGACCATGACAGACATCTAGAGGAACAGGGCTCTAGCTATGCCTTTTGCTTCGCTATTCTAGACTTTTCATCTTTTTTCTCCACTGAAACTGTTCCCAGTGGGAATAAAAATAGTTCCCAGACAGAAAACAGAGCTGGTGTTGAAAGATCACCCTCACTTTTAGTTCCAGGCACCATTGTCCTATCACATCCTACAAATTCTATCTGACTTCACTCATACTTGTGTGAGAAACCTTGATTTCTAAATGTAATTCAGCATTTCAGGAGCTACTGAATACACAGCTAACCTTTCATCCCCAGAACTGCTTGTCTGTTAAATGTGTCTGAAGTTTTAATTTATAACTCATAACTAATAATACTGGAGGTACATTCAAGAACTCCAGGTTTAGTCACATGCCTGTCTCAGATATCCTGCCATAAAGTTTCATTATTCCTGTGTGCTACACAATAGCTTCTAAGTTGTAGGTTTTTTCCCCATGTCACAGAATGTGACAAGAAAGGTTAAAATGCTGTAATTACTTTATCATGACCAACTTTTGAAGTAAAGAAATTTTGTCTTTTCCTTCAATGTTCTTATGGTTTTTATTGCGAAATTCTCTATCCTCTCTTACAAGTTAGCATGAATAACTAGCAAACTACAGTTCCCAGGAAGGAATATCATTCACCCTTCTCTCTTCTTTTCTACATGAGTGGGAAGAAGTAGTCTGCTAAAACTGTTAGCTGTATCTGAATTATCATTCACACATAGAGGCAACATTGTTCCCTCTATTTCTATTTAGAATCCAATACACTTACACTACAGGCAGCTACATCATATATTTCCTTTCCCCGTATTTTGGTAACATAATCAAAAAACAACCATTTAGATCTCATAGTATACACACTGAAGTGAAAGTAGTCTTAGTGTTCTGGCAGTATCTAGAGTGAAGCTATCCACTACACTGCTGTCACTGCAGGGAGTAACAGACATGTCAAACCTGGCAGATTTTCCTTTATGGAGGCAAAGCAGTAAGGTAGAAAGGAGCATGATTTGAAGACGGGGAATTGTATGTAGTTGAATTGATATCTCTTGATGTTAAGGTAAGATTTACTTATAGTTAGTGGGTCTGGGCTTGCCACTGTTATATCCATATGTCATAGTAACACACAAATGGCCCAAATAACTCCATTGCAATTAGTCAAGTGCATATGGTTGATCAAACTGGACTTTGTAAAGGGTAATGATAGTTTTAATTCCAGTTGTATTTAGTGGCAAAGATAAGATATTTCAGTATGATGGGATTATTCTACGTCACTGGTTCTTATGCATTTCTAAACTTTTCCAGGTCTGGCGGCCTTGGCTCTTTTCTGCCTTCTGCACAAAAGCAGTCACGTAATTGTGCTGCATATTAGGGGGTTTGTTATGTAAGAGAGGAGTCCATAAACAAACAAAGGTTATGCATGTATTATAACAATCTATTTAAGAATGAGAGTCATGTTACTGACATTAATCATGCAATCATCAGAGCTGTGAGGGACAATGATGAAATTGTCATTAGTTCTTCAGATCCCTGCCTATTCTTTCGCTCATATCACCTCTTAGGAGAGGTCCTTACCAGGGACTGACAGACTATTTACATTCTGTCTATTCGCACAACGGGATTATAGCCATAGCAGAAGAGCCAGAAGGATTGAATGTATTTCTTTCTGAGCCTGCCAGTGGTTTTTAGTCTGATCAGTTGCATTTTAACTTGATCACACTGTACTTGTTTGCAATCTCTTTTCCTTTATTCAGAGTTTAAAGAAAAAATGCAAATTACCAGCATTCAGCCTGTAACAAAATTCAGAGCTAATTAATATATATATATTTATTTATTTAGGTTTTTGTTCATTTAGGCTAACAATCTAAATATCTCGGGTCAGCCCAAGAGAATGGTACTCCTGCTCTTCAATGTGCTTTTTCAGAAGTGAAAGTGTGCTTGAAATCACAATTGCTGCCTGATGAAATTTTCAAGCGCATATCAATGTTCTTTTCTGAAATACCTTGTTTGAAGTTTTCCTTGGTTCTTTCATTGCTGTAAGCACTGAAATAAGCTCTAGGAAAGCACAGTAACATGCATGCCATGCTTTATGTACTGCCTAGACTATCTTGTGTGACTCCTTGTCCAGAATTATTATTTTGGGGAAACTAGGGTTAAAATGAGCTCTTAGTTAATGAAACACAGTATAGAAAGAATATATGAGCAAATTCAGAAATAGATACTGAAAATTCCTACCAGAGTAGCCAGTCAGATTTTCGTTTGGACATCAGTCAGGGAAGGCAGCAAAGAACCTTTATGTGAAATTCACTCTGTGGGATTTGCCCTAATAATCTTGAATTTTGCAGAGTATATCTCTATGCAGGGTGCATCGGGATTAATACATCTTAAACTATTCTTCGCACTTTCCTTGGATTCTTTTCTGCCCAGCCATTGTTGGAG
>JBCJKH010014271.1:0-12500 GCA_039877255.1 Loriculus beryllinus | reverse complement strand
CAAAGGGCAACAGTCCTTCTTCTCTGACGTCTGTAGTTAATAAAGAAAGAATAAACATTACCTACTTTTACATGAGGAGGGAGGAGGAGAGAGCATTTCTTAATCTCCTTCCAAAGAGGATTAATCTACAGCATATTTCCACCCAAATACTAATGAAACGAAACATTTCTCCTGCAGTTTTCTGAAGGGGGTGTTCTAACATATCAAAGCTGCTCGCACGAGTGAAGTTCACCAGGGTGCAGTACAAAGCTTGCAGCCTTCAGGTGAGGTGCCACGTGGAAACACAGCCGAAGCTCCCGCTGTATGGGGAGAAGGAGGTCCTCTACCCTGCAGGTGAAAACCAACAGCTCACAACATTTCTTAGGGCCCATTTATCTGAGGGATACAAAGTACCTTACAAACATGAGTTACTATGGGCTTACAGCAGCTCTGTAGAGTAGATGAGCTGTTACTACGGGAGCACATAGAGCACAGGGAAGTTAAAGCCCCACTCATCACAGAGCTTAACCACGGGGAGGGGTGCAAAGGAGCCAAGTGCGTATTGAAGTATTTACTGCTTCAAAGTGACCTAGCTAACGTAACTGGAAAAACCAAGGGGAGCTGGGGTAAGGTGCCCATGTCCCTTCCTGTGCCTCTGAGCCACTCGCCCATCCATGGAAGGGAACAGGACAATGAAGCTGTTATCAGCCAAAGTATCTGGAGCTTATAGAGACCAGATGAAAACACGATGCCTTGTCAGAACAGATAAGAGACAATGCCTGCTGGTGCTCCCATTCCTCTGAAGAACCCAGCCATGAGTCTGGTGGTTTAATTGTTATTTTTGAGCAAAATATTTACACGTCTGACTCTAAGCAGGCTTTGGCATTTCTGCAAGGGGACCAAACGCGTGACATCATGATCCCAAAGAGCAATGGGATCAGCCTGGCCACCCTTGCCCTTCCTCCCAAGGGGCATCCATAGCAAGGCAGGCAGACCATGAGGGATGCATTTAGGAGGGATGGACCCCTACAAACACCGCACTTTCTCTAAGGAACCACAAAGGAAGAAGACTGCAATGGCAAAAAGGCCACAGAACAAGAGAAGTGCCTGGGCAAGACCCAGCGAGGGGAAGTGAGGATGAGCAGAGCCTGCAGAAGGGTTTACATTGCCTTTGAAGAGAAATATTCATGTTGTCAGGTAAAACTGAGAATCTAACCCGTGGGAGGACAGAAGATGCTACCTTGAAGAATCTGGCTATTACAGGATTAACAGCTACAATCCCTCCCTCTGAGGACATCGAATGCCAAAATCTGGCCTGAGGGTTTTAGCTGGTGAGGTTTGTCCAGGCGTGTCGGTAGGAACTCTACAACATACATAGGAGAAAACTGTCCAAACCTGTATTATCTAAACATCAGTGTCGTTAAAATATTAAATAATTCTTTTTGCAGGGAATAAAAAATAAAGAGGAATACAAGGCCAAAATACACACATTTCATTTGGGAGTAAAATGTGCCCCTCAAACACTTCAATTCTCCCGCACAATGTATTCATATCATGTTTAAAAAACATTTGTCAAGCACATAAAAAAAACCAGAAGTTCACTGTCACACAGCTTAATTCCCTGTATTCTGCCTACGTGCATACATAGGGCCAGTTTGTCAGGGGGTGGAGGTGTGTAGGAAAGCACAATCTAGCGAGACACGACACCAGAACGGTGAACAATAAAAGCAAGCACAGCATATGTGCTGGACATTTGGTGAAAGTAACCCAGAGACAGCTCCGACTTTGGGAGATCTTCCTGTGCACAAGTTGGTAATTCAGTTTCTGCTGTGATTCAGCTCAGTCAACAAGCAGGTTGTTCACAACCCCTCTAATTACTCTTTAGTTGGGAATTCAGAGATTCTAGGAAATACAGGCTAACTTTTCAACTCTTTTTCTACAGAGCCCAACAAGCTGAAATCCAGGGGCTTTCCTCTTTTCCCTCTTTCTGTTAAGGCTTTTCCTCCATCTAGCTGCTAAGATTCTCCCTGGCTATAAGATCTGAAATGGTAGCAATAATTATATTTCCTATTTTACTACTCGCAATTGCCCCTTTGATCAGAATCCTGTGCTGTTTAACCATGTTTATACGGTCATCCTGCACATGGGTTCTAAATACAGAACGGAGTCATTTTCCAAGGGAAAGCTACAGGAACTGGGTTTCCCTTTACTGCACACACATGGAATCCCATGCATTTGGCACCAATTTAGCTTATTATAATTTCATTCTTCCTTTTATATCTGCTTCATTGTAAAAACAACGTAAAGATGCCCAGTCACTGGGAAAGACTGCTCATTGCTTGGTATTGGCTTCCTCCAACCAGCCCGCAGCACATCTACTCAGACCCAATCTTGCCTTTGCAAAAGGAGACACCAACAAACACAATAAATATCCCTCAGCTGGAAGAGCTGCATGACGGGTCTCTCAGCTTTGCTGAGCTTACACTGCAAGCCTCACTTCTGCATGAAAAGGAAACTTTTCAGACATAGCCTTCTTGTTCCTCCCAAAGTCCAAGGGCAAATTCTGTTTGCAAAGAAACAGGCAAGTCTCCCCAGCTGCCAGACTGCCTCCAGGTCAATCTCTCTCACACAAGCATCTCTGCAAGGAGGACATGACTGGTTGCCCCATCCTTGACAGCTTGGGCCTTGGCCACCACGCATGCATTTATTGGAGCCACATTAAGAAACCCTCCTTGCTTGTGGCTGGCTCTTACATTGAGCCAGCAGACACTGCCCTTCCCCCTGCAAAACAGAAGACCTAGGACCATATGGTTGTTAATAATGGTAAAACCCTGACAAACTTCAGAGAACTCAAACAGAGGTGCTTTTGATTTAGGCTACGCACCTGAAGGCAGCATTTGTTTCAGTCAGCTACCTCAAAGTGATGGTCTCAGGAAGCTACACAAGCAACCCAGCTCCAGAATTTGCAGTTCTTCAGAAAAAATCACACGGTCTTTTGAAAGACCATCCTTAAGGTAAGAGTTTTATTTGGAGGAGAAGCCAATGCAAAGCCAAATTCAGCACAACCAGAGCTGAAGACTTTGCACCTGAAGCAGGCATACATCTCAGGGAAGAGCTGGTCTCTGTGCAGTGTGTGCATACCTGCACTGCTGCTCCATACAGTCCCCAGGTGGTATAGGGATAGGAGGAGCAAAGGAAGTGGCTGAGCAAGTCCTTTTACTAATAGCTTTGCTTTATAGACTTCATTCTTCTGCTCGAAACATGTTTGTTCAATGTGATTTCATCACAGTGCTTTGTCCCCTCAACCAGTTTAGACAGACATTCATACTCTCCAGTCACAGGAAAAACTGTTGCTGGAAGAGGGTACATGCAGCCAAAAGAACTAAAGGCTTCCAGATTAAAGAAACCCTAACAGCTACTTAACTTGTACTATTTTATTTTGTGTACACTCAGGACCAGTACCAACAGGCAGACTCACCTGGACTTCTAAAACATCACCCTTTTCAGGATGCTCTCCGGGTGAGCCAGCCATTGGGAACTGCTGGGAGGGTTCTCATGCTGGAAGAGCAAAGCATGATGTGTGTGTTCTTCCCAGGATTTCTCATCAGAGATGCCTGTCCACCATTCACTACCATGAAGAAATGTGTTCACAAATAGGAACAAACTCACAAGCATGGGAACAGGGAATCTTCACACTTGGAAATTTGCACTCAACTTGGCTCAGTCAGACTTGGAAGGGCAACAGCTTGGCACTTGGGGAATTTCAGCGGCAGACAACTGTTCTCCTTAGCTATTGGTAAATAGAATCACAAATTCCTAGAGCTTTTTGTCTGGATACCAGTAAGAGACTCTACGCTGAAAAGCATTACAGAGATAGAGATCAGAGGTCTATTTTTGTTTCTATGCCTTGACGCCCATGACTTTGATGGGGTAAGTGTATTAGCATATGATAAATTACTCTTTAATCTGTTGTAGTTATAATGCTAGAGAGAGGTTTGGTGGCTTTACTCTCAGCCATAAGTATTTCTGTGAAGAAACACTTGTTTTGCTGGAAGAGGGTAAGAACAAAGCTGTTTGCAAACAAAGCTGGAAAAGAAGAAATCCATCTCCCTGAAGCTCAAAACTCCACGAAATAACTTTCTGCAGAGACCTGCTATTACCCAATGTGAAAAACTTCTTTGAACCCAGCAATCCTGGAATTACACAGAAACGCTCAAACAGGGCTGCACAGCACATCGCCTGAACTGGTATTGCTTTTAATTTCCCACCTGACTGGGTTGAAAAGGTTCGTACGCTGGTAAGTGTAGAAGGAGAAACTTACTGAAAATTGCAATCCAGGATCAGATTAAAGAGGGAGGATGATACAGGGAAAATCTTCATAAACGAGTTTCTTTATCCAGAACAAACTCAAAAGGTCCTGTGAGGGGAGGACGGATATGGGCTTCATTAGGACAAAGGGAGTAGGAAAAGCTACGCCTGAAACCTCCTTTGAGAAGTCAACGCTTACAAAAACAGCTTCTTTAAGGGCTAGGCATCTAAATCACTTTGGAAGAAGTATTTTTATCTCCCAAGAAGATTAACACTGAAGTTCTGCACAGCACACTCTATCACCGTTACATCCATGAAATGCTAAAACGCATTAGGAGAAACTCTCTTACCCCACCTCTTAGTCCATCCTCTTGTCATCTGTCTGCTTGGGCCAGAAATTTCTCCATGACCCAAGAGAGAGATGCTCAGCCTACTCATTCATACAGACACTGAAGACACACTACCTCCTTTGCAGCCTAAGCCACCCTAAAGCAACATATATATTACCTTTAGAAGAAAGGGTTGAACCATAGGGATATTACTAAAATAGATGAAGGTAAGAACTTCTTTTTTACGAGCTTTAAAGGCTGAAATTTTCCAGCACTGTACTGGAGTATTTCTGACCCTCTGCTGTTGCTGAGGAGACTTTGGTCTGCATTGCCCTGTGTTGTGAGAAACCCTTCCTCTCCCTGTGCCCTTGGGTGGAGTCAGCTCGTACCAGTTACATCAGCAACCTCAGTAGCTCCAGGCTCTGAGCACAAAGGGCAAGGGAACTACTGCTTGGTTTTGTCTCCCTTACGCACTCACGTGCAAATCCTATGTCTAGGCTGACAGCTTCGGAGAAGGAACCATGGAAGATTTTCATTTTCCAGGCACATCCTGTTTCAGAGGTGGACCCCAAGATACGACATTTCACTCTAACATAGTCCACCCTAAAGAACTGGCTGGCATATGTCACCATCTCAACTCTGGTGTATGGGTAACAAGCAAGGGCTCTGTAAAAGGCAAGAACCACGCCAAGCTCTGTTTCTACTTGTCTCTATGGATGCTCCTCCTTGCATCAAAAGAGGTATACAAGAACTGAAATCCTACATGCCAGCATAGTTGGTGGCCAGAGCAGTAGTCTTGTTGGGAATGATTACTGTGGTTTTGACCTATAAATGAGAGTACAAACTCAGCGCGGCAGTTAGATCGCCATCAGTTAGTGCTTCCCTGCGGCACGGCCGCCGCACATGTGCATGGAACGGCTGCTGGAAAACAAAATGGCATGTGAGAAATGCAGAACTGAAACCAAGTGTAGGCGACAACCATAAAAACTGAAGTCTCGTTAAATGCTGGACAGTTGGTAAACAGCAGACCCTCCCATCTGTTTGCTGCATCCCGTGCAGGGGTGGAGGCAGAGGTGACGTGCCTGTCTTTGGGAATCAGCAGTTTTTACACTATTCACCCAGGAAGTTATTAGCTTGCATGTTTGTGGGCAACTGCACAAGCTATTTTTGGTCATGGGACCCTATGTAAGGAAAGGATTGCAAGGTTTTAATAATGATCTTTAGTTAACTTGGTTACCCACACAACAATGGCTTTCTGAGAGGCCAACTGCTGCTAAAAACTTGAGACGGGCTTTACTTCCAGAGGTATTAAACTATGAAAATATCTAACCATAATAGTAAGCAGCTATAAAAAGAGCCCTGTTTATTTCACATGATTTCTTTGTATGCCACAGTGTTATGAAAATACTTTAGCTCAATGACAACATGGTAAATTGGAAAAGATTAACCGTTTAAGTCAGCATTCACGCAGCTCATGTTTGCTTGGTGCTGGTGACTTTTACTCTTTCAAAACCCAAGTTCTCACTAGTATTCGCAGGTGTAACAACATATGAATGCCACTGTTCTAAATCTAAACCCAAAATTTACCAGAGTAAGTTTAACCCACATAAGGGCCACAAAAGGAACAACCTGGCACTAAATGGAATGGAAAAACCCAATAATGCAGACTTTGCTCTGCATCGCCGTACATCATGTAGGTAAGATTTGGAGCCCACACACCCAATCTGAGAACCTACCTGGTATCTCCCATGTCTGTAATATTGTAGATTGTATCCAGTAACTTTTCTGCAACAGTGGAACACAACAGAAGGGTCAAACCCTTCATGTTGTCTATAGGGCTACTATGGTGTTCTGGGGTTTTCCCAAGAAACACCACAAGGCCTCATTCCCTTCCACTGCGGGGGGTACACCGAGAAAAAGAAGGGAAAATGAAGACAGCATTTGTTTCTGGGAAGACCTGCACTGCTCCATGGAGAGGACACTTCCACCCCTGTTAATCCCAGCTTCTTAAAGCAACACTCCGTAAGATAATGAATCCTTTAAATGTTACATCTTGTGTCTTGCATTATTGTGGTGCAGCAACTCTTCACATCAAACAGTCATCAGCACTATTACAAAGTGGGCTTATAAGAGACTGGCTGAAAAGGCGCTGTGTGAAAAGAAGTGGAAAATTAAAGCTGAAGCAGTCGAAGAAAGGGCTTAATTTACTGGCATGTACAGTATGCAAATGAGATTACTCTCAGCTTAACTGCATCATTTATGTCCATAATAACGGCATCATCATTACAGGGCTCAAATTAAATTACACCATAATTAGCATATCAAAGTGATTGGTTAAAGTTTAAAACAAATACCCAATTTTGTTAATGAACAGCTGTAATTGTCATGTACACTTCAATGAAAACTCCCTAAACAAATATGTGTTTTAGAACAGAGAAAGATTTTGAAGCAGACAGGTCTGCAGCGGAGGTAAATTGCCTAAAAAAGAATGACACAGACTATTCTATTAATGTTAATATATGCTCATCATTTTCAGGTAATAAAACATCCTATCAAAACAAGCCTTCTCCCTGTATTTTTTGCCTCTCAGCTGCACTGTCACACTAGCAAGTGTCAGAGGGGAGAGGTGCTGACCGTGACACACGTGGAGATGGTGAGAGGGGAGGAAGAAGAAGAGGAAGAAGATGCCTTGCTAACTCTTACCCTGCAGACTAGGGCTGGAGAGAGCCAATGACATGATAACACATTAAGCAGCCTACAATTAAATTTAATTTAATCATATTCACACAGCAGTTTCAGAGGTGGAACTGCACTGGAGAAGTTTCTGCTGTTCTTGTCTCATCGAAGTAAATAGGGAGGTGTGACCAGCGGGTTTGTCACTGCCAGCCTCACAACCAGCAACACATTTCCACAGATCCATCACTGCAAACATACATACACAGTAAATATGCAGTTAAGACACCCCTAAGGCAGAGCGAGCTCTAACAGAGGAGCGAGCTCTGGTATTTTATCGGTATAGGTGAGCTCCAGCACACTTGGGTTGATAAGAACTATGAAGGTACCAGGCCAGAGAAGCCCAAAGCCACCTGCACATGCCAAGTAAAATAATCCCTCTATGTCCCCTCAAAAATGTTTACACTAATATATTTGATTATGTAGCACCCAGTATTATAGGAAGCAACACGGGGAAGTATATTTTGTGCTAAAACTGGGAATGCACTTTCAAATATACTTAACAAGGAAATTGAATGTCTTATTAAATCCGTATTATCAAAACACTGTTCAAAAATTTAAAGAAAGTAGCTTTTCATTTTATTCATCGAGGAATCCATTAAAGCCTAAGCTCTGAAGTAGTATGTAAATTATGTGCCTTTCAAGGTAGAGCTAGGGCAAATTCACTCCATCAACTAATGATGAACCTCATTATGTGCAGGGAGTATTCATAATGAGGAAACAAGCCACCCGCCATTCCATGTTCTAACATAAATCCCTGTAAAATGTGAATATCTCCACGTCTAATTAAAGGCTACTAATTCCTATCATCCCCTACACAGCCCAAAAAGCAAAAACTAGAACCATGTTTAAAAAGACACTCTTTGATTTTACAAAACACATTTATTTGTGTCTAGCACTAGTGAGTTGCAATGTTTGGGGGGTTTTTCTAAGAAAAATTAATCCCAATTTCATGGAATGAAAGTTTGGGAGCACAAAAGTTTATTTACATTATCTGACTTGGCCTTACGTTTTACAACGGAGTTTCTGATTAGCACAGGTCAGGCTGCACAGCTCAAAAGAAAAATAAATGGAGAGGCAGACAGAAAAATCCTGCAGGAATATGTAGGAAATGGTATTTTAAGGGGAAAAAAGAAATAGAAGAAAAAGAAAGAGGCTGGAAAGCACAGCCTGGAACTGAGACTTCCTACAAAAAATAATCTAGAGATCCCACAATAACTAGGAAGGCATCAGTCAGGAAGGGTGAGAGCCGATTAAGCACCATCACACAACAGGTATTGAAGAGATTCTTTTGAATGCTACTCAATTTAGGAAGAAGATGCTTCCCTTCTGAAATCCTGTAGGAATTTTAGGAATTGGAGACAATGCCGCTCCACACAGGCTGGAAGCAAAGTGCTCTTCCTCAGACTTACCCAGATCTGAGACTTCTCCCTACAAAGTGCAGTGTCCGCTCCTACGATCAAAAATGTGTTTCTTATAAAGTTACATAATGCCCACGGTCTGCATCGCCGTGAATCCATGTGCTCTGGCACTGAATTATGGATCTGCTCCTCCGTACTTCCCGGCATGACAGCGCACAGGTTTGCCGGCTCCGCACCACTGTTCCTTTTTTACTGCTCTGTATTAATATTTTCCTACGTTTCCAAAACAAACCCAAGAGCACGGCAGAACCTAAGAGCGTTTTGGTTTGCAGGAAGAAGAGAGCATCCCCTGAAGCCGAGTAACACACAGGCTTTAAAAAGAGAAGAGGAAGAAAGAATCTGACGTTAAGAGGTGGTTTGAGAAACGTGGGGACTCCTCTCAGGGCTCGGAGCACTCGGGCAATGGCACCTTCTGATTATGTCAACTGAAAAGTTGAAATCCTCGTGTAAAAATACCCCTCATGTTTCATCCCTAGAGAAGCTTATTTAGAATTCATAGAAATTCACAGCTGCTAAGAGGAGGATGCGCACATAAAATCACAAACGCAAAAAAGAGGAAAAAAAAAAAAGAAAACCCACCCCAAAAATCTATAAACCAATATTTAAAAGAATAAAATAAAGCACGCAGATTAAAGTATTTTAGCAACGCCAATTTTCTAGAAATAGCAGGGCATTTTACGGGGGGGAGGGGGTGGGGAATGGGGAGGGGGATCCGGCTTCTTTAAGTTGCATAAAAATAAAACTACGCTCGTAAAGCTGCTCCCTGCGCGCCCGCTCCCTCCGCGCCTCCGCCGAGGGGTTCGGCGGTGGGTTGCGGTGGTGGTTTTCTCCTCTTTCTTCCCTTCTCCTTTTAGGTCAGCCAGTGGTGCACCGGGAAGACAGCCCTCCAAAAATAACTCGTCCCTCCCCCGGAGCGCCGAGCTCAACACCCTACCTTTGTTCTGCCGCCGCAGATAAGGACCGGCCCCGCCGCGGGAGCTGCCGCGGCCGCGCAGCGGAACGGCCCGGGAGGGGGGGGGGGGGGGCTCTGCGGGGGGGCACCTGGCAGCGCGCAACGCTGCGCGGACGCGGAGCCGTCCGGCCGCCCCCCTGTCACCCCCCCCCACCCCTGTCCCTCCTCCAACCCCGTCCCCGCTGTCGGGACGACCCGCGGGCAGAGCCGAGGAGCCGATCGCGCCCCGCCGCAGCCGCCCCCCCCCAGCCCCGCCGGGCAGCGCGCAGGTTACATACGGGGGGGGCCGGGAGCCGGGCAGGAAGAGTTCTGCAGGATTTATTTGACACTTATTTTCCGGGCAGCCCTTTTGTGGAGTTGCGCCGTTTGTTTCTTATTGTCTGAGCAGCAGTTGGAAGCGTCTCCCCGAGGGGGCCCCTCGGCCCGGCTCGGCCGCTTTGACAGGGAGGTAACCATATTAGGATGTGTATGGCAAAGTAAACAATAACAGCGTTGCAATGAAATGGAAATCTTTTTTTTCTTTCTTTCCAGCTAATAGTGCTGGTGTCAGTCCTGGTTTCAGCCGTTTCCCACCAGTTCTGGTTCCTGCCTTTAAAAGGCCATCTTTTTAAAAGATAAAAATTAAAACACTGAAATTAATCAAAAGGAAGAAAAAAAGGGGGGGGGGGGAAGGGGGGAAAGCGGCACTGGGGCTATTGGCAAGTGGTACCAGTGTCCCACTGCTGAAAACGCTTTGGGTCACAGTGAGAGGAGGAGGGGGAGCGCTGCCAACATCCAAATAAAGACATGGCACTTCCAGCACTGAAAAAATAAATACAGTAATTTACAGTAATGCCCCCATGCGTTTCTGAGAGCACAGCAGAGCAAGGAGGTGAGCGGGGATGGGGGACACAGGCATTAAAATCGCAGTTTTGAAAGCAGGGGCGAGGAGATGAGCAAAGTCCAGTCGTGTCTGACACGATGGCAGCGAACTGGCGGGATGAGCTAAGTTGTGCAAACCCCTGCAAGTCTGCTGGCTTTAAAGCTTTGGAATCGCTGGGTTTACAGGATAAAGCACTTTAGATGAATTGTAAATTGCAGGTGTCAAGTTATTTGGTTTAATCAGAAACAGAGCTCAGAGCAGTCTCCATGCAAAGGTTCCCCTACCAGCATGGTTGAGAGACAAGTCCTGCACAGGGAAACACTTGAAGTTTAACAACATTGGTTTCATACCTCAATTCCACATCCTAAGAAGTGACCAAGAACAACAAGTGTAGCATCTCCTTGCACTGCATGCCGAGGCTCAGCACTAGCAGCCAGCCTGGGAGAGAATTACAGCCATAAGATGAAGCTAGTTTGCATGTCTTGGTGACGGCGGATGGGGGCAGCTCTCTGGTGTGAGAGTCCAACACGAGGTGTTGAACTGCCTGTACCACCAGTTAGCATCCTCCACCGGCAAAATGGAGCACTCCTCTGGCAAAGGCTGACAAAACAAGAGTGCTGATGCTCCCTGTCTGTACCAGGCACCGGCTTGATAAGATACGCCACAAGGAGAGGTTTAAGGTAGATAGGCAAACAAAGTCGCTATGAGCTCACACGCTTCATTTAGAACAAAAGGCAACATTTCTCTGACAAATATGATGCACACTTACCCTGCCAAATTCGCTCGTACTCGGCTAATCTGCAGCAATCAGAACATCAGTGTTGACATCTAATGGTACCTACATGCATCTCTCTCTGCCTTTCCACATGGCATAAGGCTGCTCCGTTAACACACTTCACGTTTTTCAACCATCTTGTTTAACCTAAACATCTATAAAATTACAGAGCGCGTGATTCAGCTACGCTGCATGTGCAACCCCCCCCCCAAAAAAAAAAATCCTAAGTTAACATGCTGATATAAAAATCAATAAATCACACAACCAAGTAGCAGTTCAAAAGTTCAAAGACATGATGGCCAGTTCACTACATCGTAGCACTCAACCAATAATAACTTGACTCCATCACTCCTCATAGTATAGACAATTTCATAGCATCATTTTCATTAGCCTGTCTCACTGAAAATTGCTAGCTATTTATGTATACACTAAAATAAATTAGCCATTTCATCAAGCACTGTGATTCTTATAAAATACATTAACACAATACTCAATTTTTCAGTTGGAGTAAATAAATAAATCAATACATTCAATATGGGGTAATTTATTTTTTTTTCTTTACTGTGGAGCTTCAGCTCTCAGCATAAGTGTTTTTATTGGGTTTATTTGTTTCAATAAAAATTGAAATGGGCCAATGATCTTAGCAGTATGATCTACGGCAGGGGCAGAAAACAACCCAGCCCTATCTAATATTAAGAAAGCATATTGCACAGTTCAGCCAGCTGGCAATGTGTAGGGTTTGGTCCAAATTTTCATTACAGTTATTAAACAGCCACTCAGTTTTGAAGTGTTCTTCCCTCCACCTGAATGGTTCAGGTTGGAAAAGACCTTTAGCATAGAGTCCAACTGCTAACCTAGCACTGCTAAGTCCACCACTAAGCCATGTCCCTAAGCACCAAATCTAGACATCTTTTAAATACCTGCAGGGATGGTGACTACCACTTCCCTAGGCAGCCTGTTCCAATGTTTAACAACACTTTTGGTGAAGAAATTCTTCCTAATATCCAGTCTAAACCTCCCCTGGTGCAACTTGAGGCCGTTTCCTCTTGTCCTACTGCTTGTGACTTGGAAGAAGAGACCAACACTCACCTTGCTACAACCTGCTGTCAGGCAGTTGTAGAGAGTGAGAAGGTCTCCCCAA
>JBCJKH010014269.1:3114-20886 GCA_039877255.1 Loriculus beryllinus | reverse complement strand
AGGTGAATGTGTACTTTCACCAAATGCCACACCAATGGAAACTGGGACACTCAAGGATGTTTGTAGGAGATTGAAAATGGATGCAATGCTTCCTTATCTGGCTTTTGGAGAACTTCCAGAACATTTTCTCGTGGAGAGTGATAAAGGCAGACAGCAGCAGGAGACTCAAAAGGGTTTGGACTGGTTGCTGGAGAACAGATCCATACATTGATGCTGATAGTACTAGGCATGGATGTACCTTATAACATCTTTCACACTTCCTCAGGCTCCACAGCTATCACTGGAGCAATGCATTTTGGAGAACAGCTAGGCTTCATCATTTTACCTAAGTAACCTCCTCTGCTGTCACTGTCATACCCACAGTTCTGGGCTGTAAGGACTTTCTGTTTGATCCAACAGAGTGAGATATTTCTTCTGTCTGTTGCACCAAGATGGTTGTATAATCCAGGGGAAAATAGGAAGGTATTTTCTTTAAAATTTGGGCATCAAACAGAAAACAGACATATGTATAATTATGTCTTCTATTCTTTGAAGAATAGCATAATTTTAAGATTGCTCAAAATACCAAAGAAGGTATAAAACAGTAGTTTATAAAATGAGTATTTCGCAGTAAAGCATGATTTATAATTCTTTAAAAAAACCCACAACCTCTTCTTAAGGGATTGATTTATAGAAATGGAATGGCTTCTGGCAGGTGTTCTATCAGTTCCTTAGCCTCGGTTTTTAACTATTCTTATTACATATATTGTGAATGAGCTTGAATACATATGTGCTTCCTTTCCTGTTTGTTTTCAAGTCTTATTGCGGGTTTTCCTGGGGGTTTTGGTATTCACAGTGTCTTAAATCTAATTATGAGTGAGAATTTTTGAGCCGGTGCTGATACTCTTAAAATTGCACTTTATATGTTTTCAAAGCTTGAATGCATCCAATATCAAACTCTAGGCTTTGACTGGTTTGTAAACTGCCAAAGTGTCCATCCAGTGGTTGATTAAAATCTTGGATTTGTGTTGTTTTGTTTTGTTTTTTAATTGCATAGTTTTCAGTTTTTGTTTTTCAGAACTTTGTGTTGTCTTTTTTCTTTTTCTGTTGCTTTAATTAATGTAATCTTGATTGTAGATTTTAATTTGGTTTTAATATTAGGACAACTACTTTTTACAAATCAATATATAATCAGTATAGATAATGACTATAAGCAATGGGTAAAAATGATACCTTCCGCCACCTTAATCAGTGACACATAATAAATTCATATTGGAATCATGTAAGTGTGTCCAGAGCTTTATAAAAAATATTTCAGAGACTAAAACCTCTCATTATCTGAGATTGTACATGAACTTCTTGAGTTGATGGGGTGTATCGAGATTAAAGGTAGTCAGACAGCGTTTGAAAACATTGATTTGTTTTGATTTTTTTTCTTTAGCCAGCTGAAGCCACTGTAGAATATTTGTCTGTTGTCTTGCCTTGCTCTTTTTCTATATTATTACTTGTTGTTAACAATATTGGCTACAGAGAAAGTGATATGTTCATTGTTTGCTCTTTTCATCTATACCCCCTCCATCCTAATTTCAGTATTTATATTATTGTAAACTGTTGCTTCCTACCAAAAAAAAAAAAAAATCAAGAGAAAAAATAGCAGTCAGTACAAATTTGTATTAAGACTAATTCATTCAAACTGATGTGTGAGGTTTTTGCTGGCACTGCGTTGCAGGAAAACTGAGTGATCAGCTTGGCCAATTGTCTGAAAGGCGATCTTGTGCTTTACTATAGCAAAATCGATAAGAAAAGGCCGTGAGGCCTGATGATGCATTGTGAAAAGTTGTTCAAACACCTCATGCAGGCGTTGGACCTATTGGCTTTTGTAAGTGTACTTGCTGCAGAAAAATGGAAAATAGTTTCAGTAGTTGCTGAGTTTTTCTTTTGACTTAGAATTCCCTGCAAACATGTATTCTAGTATTCCATAAGAGAAATAATTTCAAAAACAGGTGTTCCCTTCCCCTCCCCCCCCCCCCTTTATTTTAACCATTAATAGATTTTTCTCTGGCATCCTTCATCTTATATTTTATTTTGATTCTTTGTTGCACGTACTGTAAACCACATCTCTGTTTATTTGCCAAACTAACAATTTGTCATTTTTTGTGTGTTGGCTGGGAAAAAGAGCAAGTTGGGAAGAGGAGATTCAGGAACTGAGTTTTTAAAGACTGTCTTTTGTGGGTGTCCCACAGAGCTTTGCAAGATTCCATCACACAGGCAAGGTCAGCCATGACAGGGACTTTGCAGGGTGCAGAGAACATGAGAGAGGTTTTAAATACCAGTTTATAAACTTTTTTTATAAATCTGAATTAGCCCTCTGTATAATTTATCCATAAGGAAAACAAAAGATTAAAACTGAAGTTAAATGGCATAGCTTCCTCTGAAATAGAAGAGTGACTACAGGTCTTAATGCGTCTTTCTTGCTGTAAACCAGGAAGCAGACTGTTTTTGGAAAGGTCTAGTAGAAGCCATTTGGAAAGCTTCCCACACCTTGCCCCTTAATCAAATCTGTTTTTTCTCTTCTATAGGAATTGGAAGCAATTTACTTCTGTTGCTATTTTGTGCTTCACAAGTTAAGCATTGTTGAATGCATATCTGAAAGTGTCTGCTGTCATAGATTGGAGTTGGGCACTCTGTTTTTGGCCTGACTTGGAAGTCCTTTTACATATTTAGCTCCTAATCTTGGTTCACAAGCTTAGGAAACTTTGGGAATCTCCTCAGGCTGTTTGTGTTCAGTGCATGGTGAATCCTTAATGCTGTAGATACGTTTAATCTCCTCCCAGTCTGTCCTTTAGAGCATCTCTGCCTGTGTAACGATAAGAACAGGAACAAATCCTATGAGTCTTGGAGGCAGCCGGTCTGTCTGAATCAACACTCCTTTTTTTTAGAGCCAGAGATAAGAGTAGCAAGGACAATGGTCTGAAAAACGTGGGTATTTGTATCTGGTACACCTGCCTGCTTGCTGCTTACTTGATTGAGAACTGAAATTGAGCACTGGGACTTCTTTGGCTTTGCTTTCTCTTCCTGCCTTTCTGCAGGATGCCATTAGTTACATCCAAAAATCCATTTTTTTTTTTTTTCCAGCATTAGATTATCTCAGCTCTTTAAATCCAAGCCCTTTGTTCCATTTGGTATATGTGGATAGTTTTTGCCTTGGCTGTCAGACAGTAGTGAGGATGGACCCTGCAGGTTACCTCACATGGGTATCCATAAATAACCTGTCAGCTCAGCAGGGCCCAGACTTGGTTGTGTGTGGCAGAAAGTGACTGTAAAGGAAAAATGACCACTACTGTCACATAGAGTGAAAAGACTTTGGGTTTTGTGTTGCAGAAAGAAAAGCAAGTCCTAAGATATATGCACTGTCAATTTTGTCATTAAATGTTGAGAGATATATGTCGCTATAGGCAGGAAAATGTAACTTCATGTTGATGTAACTATGAATTAGAAAGCTGCAGGGAAGCTAAGTGAACATTAATAAAATAGTCACTTGGAGGAGCTATCAGTCAGTTTGAGCACTTGCGAATGTTAAGAGCAGTAACTTGCATCAGGTCAGTACTTATTCATACTTAAATTGGTCTTGTTTCTTGGGCATAGGATATCTGGACTTCTTGATACGTGGAGGAAAGCAAATAAGTGCCATGGGCTTTAGTGCAGTATGTCTTGGTGGTATTAATACCTTTTTTTACCCTAAGTTGCTCTTGCACGTTTACCAGACTTTTTGCCAGTGTACCATTTTTCTTTTTCACCAAAATACATAGAAGTTAAAACCTTTTAAGTATTTTTATTTCAGTTACTATTTAAACTGGAATCACAACGTATGCAGTCTTTTCCAACCTGTTAAAATGTGGAAACATTCACTCATTCAGATATATTTCCATTCTGTGCTGTTTAGGCACACAAATTAAGCAGCTGTTTGTCAAGCAAGATATCATGCTGTTGATCTGAATAAAGATTTTTAAGTCTGATAAACTTACATTCTGTCTTTAATCAGCAAAGAATTTGAGAAGCCTAGATTCCATGCAAATTCAAGAGCAGCATATTCAAGAGCTTGAGCAGCACAACCTGGAGATGAGTCTGAATGCTGAATCTGAGTTTGCCTCTGGAAGAGGCTGTTCTTAGTCTGACTGCTGCAAAGTTGATTTTGCAGAGGTTTGTAACTTGGACAGAGTTGTGCTGTTTTCATAGGTAGGGCCCTGCTAAATTTCAGATCTTTACTTCAGAGCAAGATGTTGCTAGAGCTCTTTGACAAGATGGTCAGCATTTTTCTTATTATGAATAAACCAATGTACTGTCTTCCCTGGCCTCTTTAGAAGCAAGGGATTGTTTTGGTTGATATTGTTAGAGAAGAAATTTGGGATAGAAAACTTCAGCCTATCTTTTAGAAGTCAGCGCTTACAGAAGCAACTGAAAACACCCAACATTTCTTATTGAAGGATAATTTGCATATATTGAGGACTTTCTTGCTCTCTACAAATAAAGAAGCTTGTAATAAAAATGATTGCCCTTTTCAAAGTGAGAAAAAATAAAGGCAGTTTCAAGCATCAATGAATAAAAACATTTTCAAATGAATAGTTGGATGTCTAATCATGGCAGGTTTATTTTAGAAAGCTGTTTTTATATAACATGACTGGTGTGGGAGAGGAAGATAATGAGCTGCCACATTTTTTTTATGTCTAAAACGTAGCTTCTTATTCACCCAAGCATAGTCATTCACAACTACTGATTTTTCTGAAGAACCTTTTAAAATCCAAATAATTATCTTTGCAAAAAGAAAGGGCACAAGTGAGTTGTCTTATTCATACTTTTGCTCATGTGGGAATTTTCTTACTGAATTAACTAGCCCTCAAAAGAGGAGGTGATGTCTTTGCCTAGGTTTTGCAAGTTTTGGGGGCCATGTATATGCCATATGGGAAGCACTGGTTTGTTAGATCAGGAATTCTAATGTATTTTGTACTGAAAACAGGTCTCTGGTGTCTGTAGGGTATTCTGTAGTGAGGTCCCCTACTGCTAAAATAAGACTAATTGGTTATGTGAGGTTTAAGTGACATGCGGAGCATCTCTAGTGTTGGTGCAGTTAGTAAGTGGCTATGGTGCATAATTACTACCATTGCAGAAAGCTGAAACGTTTTTATTAGATGGATTTCATATGTACGCTCTTTTAAAATAATCTCTAAGGCTATATGTTGGGTTTTTTTAGATGCCTTCCTATTTAAGGTGAGATGCCTTCCTATTTAAGGCCTTCCTATTTAATACCTTGTCTTTTTTCTGTAAGTAAAGCAATATTTTTAGGAGTTTCATCTCTTCAGCTTCTTTCCATACCTTACAAAACATCATTATGTACATACATTAGCAAACCCATTGTAATGTGTAAATATTTCAGGAAGAAGACTGAAGTTTAAAAATAAGCACATTTTTAAATACTTAAGTACAAACAGATATTGGGAAGCAATGCAGATTGAAGTTAAACACTAAGATTTACAAAACCAGGTTACACTTCTCTTAACTTAAGTGATCATTTCATGTGTGTTTTCAATGGAAAAATAATAAAATGTCAATCTTTAAACAAAATTTCTTGCCTCTTCAAATGAGTTAATAATAGAGGCAGTCGTTTAAGTTTTGCCTTGACGCAGGAAAAGTTTTAGGTTTATTCTGCTCTCCCACACTCTCCTTTTTGCAGAAATCAAAATTCAGTCATCCAATTTCCTTTAAACATGTATTTTTCAAGCAGTTGCCTGTCATGGGATACATTATATAAATAATGTTGACTTTCTCTTAGCCCCAAAAGGAAAACAAGATTATTTTTCGTATTAGACTGACTTTTGTACTGATTAAACAAAAATAATGGCAAAAATTCTGTGATTACAACTCAAAGGAAATAGAATTTAGAAATAGTCTTGATGACACATTCAATAAGCAGCCTCTTCCTCTGTTAAGAAATAGAAGAATACACATTTGGGTATTTGTTTGAAATACTGTAACTGTATTCTGAAAACCTAAAATACTTGCTTTGATTGAGTGCTTTCTTGCTATTTATGCTCACAGTCAAACTCAGAGCAAATTTACGGACACTCTTAGTGGGAAGGCCACTCTAGTCTTGAGCATGATCCATCTTCTACACTTTAGTGTGAACTTGAGACACTTGGGAATGCCATCAGGTTTTGTTCTCTTGCTTTCTGGTAGTCTGGGTTGGTTCCTGCAAGGATCTTGTTAGATGCCAGATTACACAGGTGACAGATTGCATGTTCTGTCATCGCTTCCATACTAGCAGTGGAAGACTTTTCATCTCGTTGGTAAATGTGGTCACATTTGCATTAAGCAGTGCTGTAATTGGCCTGTAAGCACTGCATAGTGTGAGTTTATTTTTTTATATATTTTTTTTTCATTGGAATGTCTAATTTTCAAGAGTGTCTTGGTTCAGTACAATTTAATGGATTTAGCTGAAGAGCATTGCAAAGGAGAGGGCATTATATGCTTGACCTGGTGTGCACTGAATAGCATTCTTACTTTAAAACCTTAGTTTAATGTAATAAATCATTTACCAAACTAATTGTGCATTCTTTAACTGAAGTTCTCATTTAACTGGAGAACCAGTTTTTGCCAATTTGCATCCATAATCAACTTAAGTTTTGTTTTGTTTTTTTTTTGTTAAGACCAATTCAAGTATCCTTAAACCTTAGCCAGATATTAAATGCACTAGCTGTGTATCAGCAATTTGCATCATGTCTGTGGTTAGCCTTACAGACAGAGAGAGTCCTCTGCTGGGACTCTGCCACTGTCCTTGTTTGGCATTTATTCAGGTAAAGAGGCAAGTTGTGCCTGATAATTTCCAGACTCATCACTCTTCTTCCTCTTAACCAGCTCTACAGGTCAGTGCATTGAGGTGGGGCCCCACTTACCTATACTCCCCCCACCATGCTTAATAAGTAAACAGGGGAAGAATAAATTGGAGAGTCTGCTTTCTGTTGAGACCTGTCTGTTCTGAAGTGAAGAGATGTGTCCTTCCCCTTTACCTCCCTGATGGAAGTCACAATGTTTAGTCATTACTATTCCCTTAGTATGAAAATACTAAAGGCTAAAATATTGGATATGCCTTTTTGTGGGCACTTGACTGGTATTTGGGGAAAAGAGTTATGTGGGGGTAAATAATGGTACACTTAGGAGGCATAGCCACACAGTTTTCTTATATATTCCTACCCAGGAACTCATGGCACCAAAAAGATTACCTTACAAGTACTTTCTAAGCCAGTCTGTCAGTCCAGTTTTCTGCTTCATGGAAAAATGTTTTCATAAGGAAATATATGCTGCCTCTGTTTAGCCTGAGTATTAAAAACTCAAGGAAATGCTAGCTACCTTTCAGAGACGCTGACTATCATGGGTACCTGATGGCCATTACATTTCTTTTACCAGTACTCAAACCCATGTATTTGCTTAGTGTTTCACTGATTTTTAAGACAAAAAGGATGCAATTAATTTATATTTTTTTTCCAACTACAGTACTTGCTGTTAAAATACAGTGTATTTCTCACAGTAAATTTTATTTTTATTCTCTGTCCAAGCTGGATAACGGAGATGAGCAAGCAGCCCAGATAAGACGTGAACTAGATGGACGACTACAGTTGGCAGACCAAATGGCAAGGGTAAGTGGTTAGGGTTAGGTTTCATATACCAAGAGCCTGTCTTCATATGAGACCGGATAAAATGATATGTAGTGTGTATTTCCAGTTTCTGATTCTAAAGATAACCAGAAGATAATTTGAAAAGAGTCTGACAGATGCATTTCTTCCTAGTCTGGTGTATCTGTGTCAACAGGGGTAGGTAGAAAGCAAAACTTGTCTTTTGAAAGTCCTGTGCTATGTGAGCCTACATTTCTTTCGTCAATAAGTCCAGTAATAATTTTCACATTTGGGATGATGTTTTTCGGAACTAAAATAAGTCAACCTTTATATACACAAGTGCATTATGAAGTGTTTAGGGTATAACCATGATGTCTTACTGCAGGTTTATGTGTGATAAGTGAGTCTTGTAGGTCAACTAGTGATGATTTGGTACATTATAAATTCTTCTTGTAAATTTTAGAAAAAGCAAGCCTATTTTTCTCTCCTATAGCTTGCATTTTGTTTCACTGGACAGGATTATACTCTTCTCTATTAAATAGCACAGGTGGGACTGGTATTGCCCCAGCCATCTTTTATTGTATTTTGGGGAAAGACTCCGTTATCATAGAGGTCAGTCTCAAGTCTCTTCAATCTCCTGTAAAGTCTGGGCTTATAATCAAAGTTGTCCAACAGTCCTGTTTGCTCTGTTATCTTCTTCTTGCTTTTAGCTCTGAAAGTTACCAAATATTGGAAGCATGTGTGTTATATTGTGTGTGCATACAGAAAAAGCTATATTAATACAACAGCATTTGTAGAGCAGTTAAGATTTGCTTGCTTCTTTAAAAAGAAAAAAAATAGTATTTAGGTCTATGAAGTGCACAAATAACAACTTAGAGGTGTAGTCTTCCTACAAAGCAAAGTGCTGTCCATAAAAGTTTCAAATTCATTTTAAAGCAAGTGAAAATTCTGAGCACTGTTCATACACTGCACAGCTGCAGGATTTTGGGGTTTTGTTTATTTTTTTAATAAAAAATTTATTTATCCATGTTTTACCCAAACCATTACTTGAAAATTCTCATGGTTGCCATGGTGTCAGCTGCACAGTTTTGCACAGAATAAGGAGCTCCATGTCCTGCATTTACGTCCAAGTCACAAATCAGAGGGTTTGTACATCTCTTTTTAAACTGCTTAAAATGCAGAATTTCCTTTTTTTTTTTTTTTTTTTTCCTGGTGAACTTTGAAAACTAGTCACAGCTGTAGCAGCTGTAAGAATTATTTGGGTCATTTAAGCCCAAGCAAGCAAATGCTGCTAAATACGAACTTTATTCTCGGAGCTGAAAACCAAGGTAAAAAGCTTTCTGATAGTGGATTATGTATTCTAGCATCTTTGTTGGTAAAGAAAAAGGTTTTCAGTGATTAGCTGCCTCTAAAAGAATTATTAAACAATAGCCTTAAAAGGTCAGCACAGCTTAAGAGAATTCTCTCCATATAACATTTTGATGTTGAGGTCTTGTTCATGGTTACTGGAATGCATCACTTGCTGATTCTACAAGTTATTAATTATATATGAGAGGTTTATTTTACAGAAAAGGTAATTTAGATGGAGGTAAAAACCCTAGAAATATGTTCCCTATGACAGAAAAGAGTAGCGGGGAATTTGTGCATCTATTTGTCCATCTGTTTCTTTGTATGACAATATAAAGTAGTTGAAATCAAAGTATGTATGACATAATGGGGTTTTCTACTTGTTGTAAGTGGTGCTCTGTTTTTCTAAGATACTTTTTGTTGTCATATGAAGAAACTACACCGTGTCTTTACTCCTTACGAAAAACCTCCTGAAAATCCATTTTAGCACTCCATAAATCCAGGCCTAAAGGCTAGTGTGTACATCTGCCTAATCAGTGTCTCACATCTGTCCCCAGGATTTCTATTTAAGAATATATTCTAGTGTGTTGCTATCAAGAGTTCTCAAAATTCCAGCGCCTGTGCTGGGAGATGTGGTCTTCAAATGATCTGCTCTTTTCAAATCAACTTAGTTACATTCCTGTGCATATGCACAAAAAAAGAGTGGGCGAACTCCACTACTCTTGTTGTGTCTCTAAATTATTTGAAATATTAGGGCTGTAGCAATTTGCTACAAATTCACCATCTTAAAAAAGCAAATAAAAAGGTGGGGTAGGAGGTGGAAGGGATGAAATTTGTAGACCTCACAGTCTTTCTGGAGGATCTTTACCCTGGTTTTGTGAAGGAGAGCATTGACTACAAACATCCAGCTTTTACGCAAATAAAGGCCTCCATGTATTCTGTTAGTGCTGTCTGTGGAAGATTATAGTAGTAAAAAATATACAGCAGAAGGTTTTGTGGAAAGTTTCCTTGATTTTTACATTTGGGGTAGATGAAGCATCTTAACAAGAGGAAGGATCTATCAACAACATAGTAGCAGTCTGTCTTCTGTGTTGGCGTATTATTTGTATGTTCCTCACAGTATAAGGTACATTTTGAAAATGAATCTAAAGTGGAGGTTTTTGGCTAGAGCACCTTGAACCTTACCTTGTATTTTTAGTTTCTAACTCCTAAATAACTTTTTTCTTTTTTTCTTTTTCAATCTGTAATATAGTGGGTCTGTAATGCTGTGATGAGCCAGATGACTGAACTTGCTGCAGGTGTTTTGGGTCACAGTCAACTTGCTTGTTCTCAATTATTGAAACAAAGTCAACTGTAAAGGTTTTAATAGAAAGCATTTAATGATGCTCCTCTAAAATAGCTAATGACAAAAATTGTCTGGTTTAGGAGCAGAGTACCCACCTTTGCAGACAGTACATGGGGAGCTGTGTTTGTTTCTCATTTATATGTAAATCATTTACATTTTTGTTTAATCTTGAGTCACATATTCTCCCAAACTGCCCTATATTTTATGCACAGTATAGGGAGAAAGTGTACGTAAAATTGGCTCTGTACATGTTCTTATATGCGTTATATATGAAATGTTCTCTTCAACACTTATGTTTAAGATAATCCCATGTGTAATAATTCAGCATTACTTTCAAAATGAATGACATATTATTAAAAAGAGAAAGAAACAATTATAAGAATTTAATATCCTGGTTGTTTAACATTTTATTTTAAAAGCATGAATATGATTGATTTATTTTTGGTAGCATGGGAAATGGCTAAAGTAACAGAATTATTAGTAGAGAGTTCATTTTGCCAATTTATAAAATATGTGAAGGTAACATTAAAGGTATATTATCAATTCAGACACTTAAACTGTGTATTAGAAATGTCTAATGTGTAGATAACTAGGATGGTTTTATGGTTAAAGGATTCTGGGTGGAGGGAGAAGAGAGGAAAAGGAGGAGCAAAAGATTCCTTTTTTTACAAATGTCCCTTTTTCTTTTTTCTTTTTTTATCAAAGAGATAATTTGTCCACTGAATTTGAGGAATGTGATGGAATTCTCAAATCAAATTACATTTCTTTTTGTTAAGCTTAACTGTATTTATAGCATGTGTTTAGCCTTTGCATTAAGAAATAAACAAACTCTGAAGTTAAGACTTATTAAATATCTCTCTTAGCTGAGAACAAGTTGAGAGTAAATGAACATGATGTATACTGTGGGGTGATTTTTTTCCTCTCTAACTATTAAAATATATCTTCCAAGGAAAGAAAATTCCCAAAGTTTGTAACAAGAGAAATGGAGAATACGTACATTGAAGAGTTGCGGTCCTCGGTGAATTTGCTCATGGCAAATTTGGAAAGTCTTCCTGTGTCTAAAGGTGGGCCAGAATTTAAACTGCAGAAGTTAAAGCGATCGCAGAATTCTGCCTTCTTGGACATAGGAGATGAAAATGAGGTTCAGCTGTCGAAGTCTGATGTGGTCCTCTCCTTCACGTTAGAGGTAATTACATGTTTCACAGAGAACTTGTTGACAGCTTAAATTAAAACAATATCTGTGTCTTGATGCTCTTTTGTTATTAAACCTTCCTTAGTAATTTTAAAATTTTACGTTAAAGAAGTGAATTATTGTTTGTCTCTTTAACCATTAGGAGTTAGAATACAGCTATGGTGTGATTAATTTTCATCTTGCAGCAGTAGTTGTATTTGGGCTCACATAGCAGTGTGGGCAGTTGACTCTCCCGCACAAATGTAACTTCAAATGAATTTCAGTACATTAAATACCTCAGGATGCTTTTGAATGTAATAGTGGAACAGTGTTGTTATCAGGAAGTCATTCATAGAATTTTATAAACAAGTTGTGTTTTTTCACTGGAAGCATCTAGAGAATAAACAAAAAGAAAAAACCTGCTGGTGGTCATAGTGGATTTTTATAAACACCAGAAATGTAGACAGTAAGGGCTGGTGAACTTAGCTTCAGCCCCACACACTCCATCACTGATCTAAACGCCACAGATATTCTGCAAGGTTGGTAATCTGTACTTCACCCTGCAAAAGGCAAAAAATTAAAGCATTGCTCTACATGTAGCAGGTTTTAGCTGGGCAAATTTTCACTTTAAACATGGTATTAACCACATAAATTAAGTTTCTTGCTGGACAAGGTATTTAGTATATCATACTAAATCTCAGTGGTTAGAAGAGCAAAAGTAAATGACTGAACCGATATTCATGTAGACTGGAGCATGGAATATCTGCTCTTTTTCTGTGCAAATGGACAAATAAGAAAAGCTTATTACATTTCTTTGGAGACAGTTTTTTTTTTTGGAAAATCTGAGGTTGGGTGCACAGTTTCAAATTTCTGGAATCACACATAAACGTATCTGTATCGTGTCTTTACAAGTCTTTACTCTAAATTGTAAAGTAACCAGCAAAATCCCCACTGAGGGCTGCTGCGCAAGCATGTGAACAAACAGGGTATCTATAATGTGTCTAAACATTAGTAGAAAAATTTATAACATTTATAATGTTGTGGTAGGAATGGGCCTTGCTGGCAAAAGTAGGAGACACCCATCACTGCATCACTGCAAGCAGCAGGGATTGCTACTGCAAGTTGGATGTTTCCTCAAATAGCCTCTTTGCAGAAATTTGTAACAGAAAATATCGAAGTAGTAGGAGAAGACTTAATCACTTATGTTCTTCAGCTGTTGGTCAGTTTCAGAAATAGACAAGAAATACTTAGGAAGCTGTTTATCATCTAATGAGCTAGTAAATCAGCTAGTGACAGTTTCCTTCCTAATGAAAAGCAACTTTTAGCATTGCTGGAATTCAGAATTGCTACTGAAGACAAATGTACTGTGCAATTAAATTGGAAAGTCAAGGAAAAGTATCAAGATAAAAATGAATAAACATGGAAGTCTGCATTCAACAAGGACATGTGTTTGGCATGTGGAAAGACCTTATAGACAGTATTAGCTAGAAGGATCTCTAGTGCAGTGTCTCGGTGATCATTGATCACTTTCATAAGTGCTTGAATTCCTGGACCACAAAAGATAGAAAATAAAGGTGATTACATCATTTCCACTGAACTGTTGTTATTTATAAAGGATAATAGGCAATGTTGATAATTTACGAGCGATGTAAATGTGCAATAAATGATCAATGTCATCTCACTGTAATACTACCAAATTAGTAATTCTGCAAGGCATCTAACTCTTACTAATGTCTGTAAGTTTTAAAGTACAGAGGATTTACAGCTATGGGTGAAGTCTTGCTTAACATACTTGAAACAAACTGGCAAATATGCAAATAGTTTAATAGCAAAAATATTTTAGTAGTTGTTTGCTGACCTAAGACATGAATTGTCTGTAATGAGACCAAAAGTAGTCATTACTTTTGTAATATGTAAAAACAATCAATGAATATTGGGGTGTGTTACAGTTCAGTGGAGGACAACTTTTCTGATGATTAAATGGACTGTGTTTTTCCCAGTTTCTTGTCATAGGCCCAAATGGGGCTAGAAAGTAAAGCAGCTTTCCCAAAGCAAGAAGGGAAACCTGTCTCTCTTCTCAAATCTTCTGTGAATTAGAAACATCTGAAGTGTAAAAATTCCACTAATTTCACACTGTGACAAGCTGTAAGGTTTAGAAAAGGCGGAGAACATTTGAAGTAGGACTGCATTTTGCTCTTCTGAGCTATAACTGAGTAGTTTAGAGGAGATAGAAAAGCTATGGGATCTGCCAAGCTCAGATTTTCCCTAGTGAGGAAATTTCTGAGTGCAGCTGGTGGGGGTGACTTTTTCCCTTTCTCTTCCTCCCATCCCCATATGTGCGCTGAACCTGACTGCAAGTACCAAGCTGGGAGAAGGAAAAGAGTTTGGTAGTGGGAGAAAAAAATCACAGCAGCTGATGGCAGTGCCCTGACCTGCCTCATGCTCAGCACAACACCAAATTGCTTCTGAGATTCAGGGGTTGCAACTGCCAGTGTCACAGCACCACTATTAACCTTTCAAGATGTGATCAGTATACTTGTCTTGTTTGCACTCTGTCTTAGTAACCTGTTAATTCTATAAGTACTTACTTAGGTGACTACTGAAAAGATACATTTCCTCATGTATTAAGACTTAGAATTATATTTAGATGTTTGTCTCAAATTCAACTACCAGCATTTAAATTATGATTGGAGTCAGGTTTTGGTCATTATCCAAGTAGAAACAAAGCAAAAATTTCAATTTCTACTATATGTTGTTGAAAGTGACAAAAGAAGGCAAAATTAAGACTTTGTCTGAGAATGTTTGAGTGAGGGGTTTGGAGATTATTTATTTATATATTGAATTTTACCTGTATGGAGCCTAGTATTGCAATAGCTGGGCTATGTAATGTTTTCTGAAGGATAAACCATTTGCTTTCTTTTCCTCAGATTGTTATAATGGAGGTCCAAGGCTTAAAATCAGTCGCTCCCAATCGTATTGTCTACTGCACCATGGAAGTAGAAGGGGGAGAGAAGCTTCAGACAGACCAAGCAGAAGCTTCCAGGCCACAGTAAGCCACTCTGCTGTTGCTGCATTCAGCATCTCTTTCCTTCTTATCATGGGAGAACTTAACAGACTATCTTTAGCAGTTTTTTCAATTAAAATTAATTGTGAAAACTCTAGGTTATGTGAAGGGTTTTTTTACTGGGTAGTTATCTTAAATTCTTTCATAAAAATTAAAATACAAATAGTAATTATGGTGAAATAAGTACTAAGTGTGAATACTGTCCAAATGAATACCATTGAACCTATGTGTGAGGAGAAGAGTTATAGATTGCATCCTCTGAAGGTACAAAACTCTTGATAGATGTTAGCCTGAGGGGATTTTATGTATTCTAGGCTCATGAGCAGGTGGCCTTGTGGAGTGTAACTTGTACAACTGGTGGAAAATCAATGCTCAGTAATCAATCTTGAGAAAGCTTACTCACCTGCTGAGCCTATTTCATTTTAAATTATAAACCCACTTCTTTCAATTAATTTTTGAGGGAAGCAGTCAGCAAACTCACTTGGAGGGGGATAACATCATGCCTTCTGTAGTTGAAGCAGTCAGAGTGGCAAAGAGGAGTAAAATTAAGTGTAGATTTTGGTTGATTTGTCTGACCTACACACTGACTTCAGACACTTTGCTCTGTTAAAATGTCATTTGGAAGCTTTTGTAGATAACTTTCTGGACAGTGTGTTGGGGTTTTACTGGCACCATAGTGTGCCTCATGAAAGACAATTTAAAAATTGCGGTTGTTACAGTATCTGAGAACATCTTCAGCAGAGCTGTGTTGATAGTTTCTATTCCATTTGGGCCACAGATACAGACTTCTCCTAGGGAAAATTATGACTACAGGGTTTAATCTGCCTCTTCTGGGGCTGGAGGAGGAGGAGATCTAATTCGGTGGTCTTTCTCCTAGTTGCAGCAAATTCCCTTAGCACGTAAGCCAGCAGCCTACTCCAGTGATATATTCAAACAGCTTTGCAGAACTCTAAATATGTGGGACAAGATGTAAAATTCACTTGTCATAGTCCCTGGGTGTGTTCCGTCTCCAGGGCATAGGAATGCTCAGTCTTACCATTTGCGTGTAGTACATGAGGAACTTCTAGAAGCAACATGGCACAAAAGGACACACAGACACACGCATTGAAGCAAGGTCATTAGTAAATATTCAACATCCCCTTCTAATTTGTGGACCCATTGGGGTGTTCTCTGGCAGTGTGGGGTCCCATGAGAGTCACAGGGTTTCCTTGTGGAGGCCATGTCTCCAAGCTGTGCTTTGTCTTCAGACTCAAGAGTTGCTCTCATACCATTGCCTGCAATGAGTGCCTCCAACCTTTACCTACTGTCACAATCAAGGCTTCCATTTCTTCTAAGTCTTTTCTCACTCTTGAACTTGTAAACTTCTGTTTTAAACAGTCAACTAACCTCTGATGTCATTGGTGTGGGTCTTCAAAACTCGCTGTATTACCTAGATTACTCTTCCAGAAAACAGTCTGCATGTGTTAAGGGTTTTCTTTCTTTCTAGCCATTTCCAGATAGGGTGAACAAAACATAGTAGGGATGGTTCGTGGTAAATTCATGGTTTACTTATTACATACTGAGAGCTGAGGGTTAAGGAAAAGGTTGTAAAACCGACCAGAAGATATATATTGTATATAGATATGTATGGTAAAAGTTATTAACAGATAAGTTGATTTTCCTACCTGTCAAATAAGTAGAAACTTTGTGAAATGAAGTTCCAGACTATATGGAGTCAATACAAGAACAACTGGAGTCTTTCTAGGAAAAGGAGTAAAGTTAGGACCTGCTCTGAGCTTGTAAACTTATTTATTTTCAGACTCAATAGGTATGAGTTGATTGAATATGGGAGAAAGGTTACCAGCTATCCCATGTAAGTGATGTTGTATCAGAAACTTACTTAATCAGAAAACTCATATGTATTTATCTGGGAAAAATTATGCATCTTCAGGAAATTGATGACTGAACCGTACACTGAAAGGACAGACATGGGAGTTACTGGTGCTGTTGACTTGCTGTCCTACAAAATGGTGTAACATAAAGAGGCACGACTAATAGAGCTTTAAAATGTATCCTGTTCTTGTGGTCTTCTGTGTTGTACTGCTTTCCATCTCGGGCAGGAGTAATTACGAGACTGCATACAGTATGATAACGAGCATATAGAGACATGTAGCTTGTAAGCACATATAGAGATGTAGTTTGAGGCAATGGAGGAGGATATTAAATTAGACAAGCATGAAATTAGCAAATTATGGGCAAACAGTAAAGATGGAGAAAGCTGCCTATGGAATGAGAGATTCTGTATTCCACAGTTTAATTTTTCTGTAAGAGCCAAACCAGGTTTTCTTGACTGTAGCAATATTGCTTTGGTTTCATCAGTGGCAGAGGCAACTAAGAGGGCTTGGCACAGTTTAACCAGAAATCGATGCTGGTGGAAGAGAGCCTAGGAAATACTGCTATAGGCAGAGAGGAGTCCCCAAGTTTCAGAAGACTTAAAGTGTCTCTCTTTTTAATCTCTCCTACCCCAGCATGTGTCCGGTCCTTCTCAGATTGTTCTTACTTTTATGACCAACACATCCCTTGCCCTACATAGTCATCTGTCTCCTCTTGCCCCTCTGTTTCTTCCAGCACTCATCAGTATTCCCTGATGGGCACCTGCTGGAGAGGGTCAGTCACAGGGTGAAGATTTGGATATTCTCCTGCAAAGGGGGGTTTTAGGAAGAGAGAAACAGAAGTGACTTTCTGTTACTGTTAGTAATGGTGCTACTACTGGGAAGAGAGATGCCTGCTTTCCCCCTCTGTCCTTTGGCAGCAGTGGGAAAAGTAGAGGCCAGTGACCAGCGGGGCAAGCACAGCCAGCCCGTCTCTTTTCTAATACAAACAATGCAAGCTGTGGGCTGCCCTCGGCTGCTGCCTGCTTTGCCTGCTGCTTGACCTGGCTCCTTCTTGGGATAATTTTTGGTAATGTCATTCTGATAGGAAGGAAAATAATCAGTGAGGCAGGAGGATAAAACACAAAACCCATTGTGCAGTGGGGGGGCAGGGGGGTGGGGGGGATCAGGTAGTGTAGTTCAGCTCAACTCTTCAAATCACTAGCAGTAACATATTTACACTGACAAATACCAGATAAATGAGAATATAACTTCAGATTTTATATAGAACATGCAGCTAGAAAAGGGTAGCAAAGTGCTCATACTGAGCACAGAATGAGACAGTGATGAAA
>JBCJKH010014264.1:5546-23434 GCA_039877255.1 Loriculus beryllinus | reverse complement strand
TATTACTTATGTCCTGCATCAAGACATTCTGTATCATAAAGATTATGTTAATAAGAACCTTCAGTACCCAGCAAATTTCTAAGTATGGTCAACCCAGTAATTTGTCAATAGGAATTCTTTTTCTATGATTAAAAGCAAGAATTTTTATTTTTATTTTTTCTTAATCAGAGCAGATAACACAGAACTGGGACTATTTTCTATCACAGCATTGCTCAAAGATAAAGCCAGGAGCAAGAAAAGAGAAACCTGGCTCTCAAATGAAACATCATCCTACTAAACACATGTACTTCAGATATATGTATTCATATATACTACTTCAGAGCACTCACATAAAGGAAGAAATTTACTCTTAGAATTTATACTGCAACATACAATTCAAGTCTGTAACGCACACTACAAAGCCAACCCAAGCATGACTCAAACTTGTTTCAAAAGCATCTTGATTCTTTTGACAATCAGTAAGAGGGAAATAAGCAACTGGTGATAAAATTAATTGTTCATGTGTCAGATTTAAATTTTGATACTCTGATGTAAGATCATCTACTTTGAGTATTTTTGAAATGTGTGGAAAAGAAAAACAGACTTTCAGCTTCCCCTTAACTGCTGCTATTGAATGATTTTACCCTTTTTTGCAAGCCTCCATTTACTTAAGCTTACTCTCCACAGTCAATAGTGACTAATAAGGAAGGCCTAATGAGCTTAATTCCCTCTTTCTTTTGTGCTTTTAAACAAACAAAAGCCCATGCTTCCTTCCTTCTTTTCAACAGCAGAAAAGAAGGGGAGCCCTGGCAGCCCAGGACCAGGGTAAGGACAGATGACAGAGTGGCAGATGGAATCCTAATCCCTAGCAACCTTCTCCCAAGCCAGTCCCCTTCCCCTTCCACTTCACAATTCTCCATCCCTTTCCTATTAAGGTCTGCTAAAACTGACAACATGTCTCCAACATCTCCTCCCTTCCCATCCACAAAGGCCAGGTCTGGGACCTCAAGAGAGGACAGGGGAGGCAGAGGGACCGTGCAGCTGAACACTACAATTTCAAGGAGAAGGGAGACAGGAGAAAAGGCATCCTGGCAAGAGGGATAAAGTGGAAAATGTAGAGCAGGATAGGGAGGTGAGAATGGATGCTTACTAATTTCTGAGCAGACCAGGAGATGAATGAGATTTCTGGCAGAGTAGGACAGCAGAAATGTACCTAACAGCAAAGTTGGTCAAATTATTTGGAGACTAGAAACAACTTTGTGTAGAGTTAAGAAACAAACATTTTTGACTAAGTGATAAAGGGTAAGTGGCAGCAAAATTATCACCAGCCCTACCAATCAAACCTTTTATTTCAAAGCACAGACTTATATCTATTATGCTTAACACCTTTTCGTAATACTGTAAGAAATTTGTCAGAAACACACAGCCTTGGCGAGGATGGGGAATAATTTCTGCAACTTCACCTCACACAAACATCTCTTCAAACAGCCCTAATTTACATAGAAATTTGTTAATGAACATAAGGAATAATAGGAGAGTATAGCCAGAAAGCAAGTCCACTCCCCCTCTGTGGGCCATGGCTTCACTCCGCTTGTGTCTGTCAATACACCAGGCCTCATTTTCATCTAAAATTGGTGTCATGCTGCAAAATGTAGTCATTCTCTTTAAGAACTGCAATTATTGCTGTGCTCACATGCAGCAAAGCACCATCTGGCCTGTTCACAATGCAGGCACAATGCAGGAAGAGTGAGAGCTGATGTAAATGGTTTTCCAGTAATGCTGAATTCCTCCATAAAAAAGCAAGGACACTTGGATTTCAATAATTACTCGCAGAATCAAGCACTTTCAGATTTAAATGAATACTCAAGATTTTTGCACAAACCCTACTATCTTCTGTTACGTATCAGTCAATATTTCAGGGACCTGAAGAATCACGGAATTTTAGAGTTTGAGTCTGTCTGGATACATGTGCAAAATTTCTGGAGGAATACTGGCTTTCCCCTAGGCATACTTAGGTTACGAACATCTATTCCTATTCTTTTAGTTAGAGCAACATATGGATTATTCAAACACATAGGAAATAATACTGATGCATAGGATCCTCCTAGTAAAAAATTATACAGCTAGTAAGTCCTTACTATTTTTTGCAACTATTAGCACTTAATAATAATTACAACTATTAACATTTAATAATGCTGAAGTTAGTATTTCAGCTATGCCTCCATGAACAGTGATAATAACATTTAAAATAAATAGCCCGCTACAGTCACAGAATGCATTATTAAGCATATACGGAATTAAGCTGGTCACACTGATAGAGGCTCCTCCTCTCCCCTTCCCTCCACTTTGAATACGAGAGATCAATAGTGATGTGATAACACAGGCAAAGGTACACAGATAAACAGTAGTTTGGATACAGTGGCAAGCCTTATACCAGAGTTTAGGCATCAACTAGTTGGATCAAGCAACTACTTTGGCAGCAAGAGCAACCCAAGGTGCTAGCAAAGGTGATAACTCTGAAAACCAGCTGCCACTGCATTAGCAGAAATCTCACAGAATTATTTGTTCCAAAGACATTGTCACATCTTGCATTGCAACTTGATAAAAAAAATAAAAATCACTGCTCTTGGCAAAGCCTGATGCCTTCCCAACCAAAATCAAAAGAGAGAGAGATACTCAGTGGATTTTGGATTTGTCCCAGATCAAAATGCAGAAGTACTTGGGAACAAAGTTTCAGTTTGGGGCCAAACCTGATTATTATGCTTAGCAGAAAGCAAGTGGCAATTCACTCACCAAGCTGCCACATTTTAACATTTTGTTACGAAGAATTAAACTTGCAAATTTCAGCATAACTTTGCTGTACATGTGAAAAACAAAACAGTAAGGACTACCAACCGTAGCAAGTGTGCTTTATCTATGAAAATTTGCGTTCAGACTTGGATTCCGCTCACTTACCCTGAGCCATCTGACGCTGCTACAAAATCATTGAATACAGCTCTTAAAGAAATGAGTACTACTGTCTTTTACAGAGTGATAAACTCTCACGTCAAATACCAGGGAACATGGACGAGACCCCAGCTGTTAAAAAGCCAGAACTTGAGGCTCAGGGGGAGAAGAGAAAGTAGAGAGGGACCCTGGGAGTTCTGGCTGTGCCAGCTTTTCTTTGTCCGCAGAGAAAACCCAGCTAATGACTATTAAATCACAATACATGCCAAGGTACTCCAAAAGATCTCATTTGACTGGGGAAAAAAGCCAGCATTAAACTGAGAACAAGTACAGCAAGGAACAGACTGGGGAAATGAAAAGGAAATTTAAAAAGATAGCATATTATTTGTTTCCACAAGCACAGCATAAGATGTTGGATACGGCAGGCATGTCTACCATTGTTCAGATGATGTCTTTGTTATGAAAGTAATGTAAGTTTTTGTGTAGAATATAATATACAACCAGGACAGATATACAACCAGATAACTGAATTCCACATCACCCAGCTGACTTTGTCTGCAAGTGGCAGTAATATAAAAATTAGGCTTGTACAGATTGTTTCCAAACACTTCAACAAATATTTACACGTTAGAATGTATCTATTAAGTTTATGAAGATATACTGAGGGCTAGTAAAGTTATTTTAAAACAATTTAAAAATGCTAAGAAAATAGTACTTCTGGAACAACAGCAACAGCTCTACTAAATGTCAGTGCATAATAGTGACAGGGTACAGTTGCTGACAATTGCAGCAGTCTGAAGGATGATTTACAAGCGTTCTCTGTTATAACCATAAAAGGAGGAGAGGAAATCTGATGGCCAGAAATAGAACCACTGTAAATTAACCAGGGGAAAAAAAATGCTAGAGAAGTACATGATAAAGGAAATGGTTAATAAAAAGATGGGCAAGCAAAAACGAGGCCAAAGAACTGAGTATCAAATTAACATGCAGGGATACTGGGCAAAAATTCTCTGTAAAAGATGGTGCCAGGCATGAACTGACTGCTGAGATCAAGGAAACCTCAAATTACTGTCCTAGTGCTAAATGACCCTCTGTGAAGGAAGGACCAAGCTATTTCATCTTGCAGTCTTGGTCTGCAGATTAAAGTTGATACCTATGTACCTTCTGGACGGGGTAACAGGGAATCAATCCATGTCTTAACGATGCTTCAAACACTGCATGTGAACTCCTGGTTCTGCTCAAGCCAATGGAACTTTCAATGCTGACTTCAACAGCACCAGGATTTTATTCAAAATTTGCTATAAAACATTGGCTGTTATTATTTAAAAGGACTTTAAAGCTTTTATACTCAGTTACTTCCCAGACCAAATTTGCTCGGACTGTAAATCAGGAAGCAAGCAGGGATGTGGAAATCCCACTCCCTTTTTCCTGCCTTGGGCAAAGAATCAGGACTTGACCCAAACTGACACTTTTGCTTTCTGTCTTAACAGAGAAGCACCAATATCATTGTTATGGAGCCAAGATGGTTTTTCATGTTAGCACTAATAGAAAACTGCAAAGAATCATCTATGAAAAATACACATAGAACTTGAAGGCTTTCAGACATAAAAAGTTGGCATTACTATATTGCAATTTTTCCTAGAATAGCTATTCTCCAATATCAGCCACAGAGAATTCATTATAGACACATAAAGGAGATGGAATTAAAAACCCACACACAAGATCATAAAGAAATATTTCATGGTATCATTATCCCTTTTATTAGGCATTTCAGAATGCAAAAGAAACTGTCAATATTAACATTATGAATCCAAAAACAAACATTCAAAAAAGCTGAAATTACAGACAAAACACAAAAACAGTTTCCTGTTTTAAACAATGCTGCAAAATAACACACTGCTAGCACTATTACTGGGAGATAACTTCATGCCAGCATCGTGACTTCTCCATATGTCAGTTAAGACGACAGAAGTTGTTAGTGAAAACTTCCAGAGTGCTTTACAGAAACTGGAGGGAGGAGTGAGGGGGGGGAAGAAGAAGGAAAAATCCTAACTAATATACATCAAATTCTTTTCAGAACAAATAATACCTCTCAGGAATACATTACATAGAATCATTTAGGGTGGAAAAGACCTTTAAAAATCATCAAGTCCAACCATTAACCAAGCACTAACAACTCTACTGCTAAACCATGTCCCTAAGCACCACATCTACACATATTTTAAATACCTCCAGGGATGATGATTCCACCACTTCCCTGGGCAGCCTGTTCCAATGCTTGACAGCCCTTTAGGTGGAGAAATTTTTCCTAATAGCCAGTGTAAACTGCCCCTGGCACAACTTGAGGCCATTTTCTCCTGTCCTATCACTTGTTACCTGGGAAGAGAGACTGACACTTCTCCCAGCTTGCAATGCTTGAAAGGACTGATCCCATCTTGCTCCTAACATCTCCAGTGCAGAAGCTTCAAATGTGGCTCACCCTGTTTTGCAGAAATCCTGGTTCTTAAAAGAAATTCTCTCTTGAGACAGATTGTAATTCTTATTACCAGTTTGAACCTGTGTTTGTCAGGTATGGTCCTCTTAACATCTGCAAGAGGAAAAACTAATGTATGAAACTTACCTCAGCCTTGCAACAGTCATTGCACTGGGATGCAAACAAATTATATTGTAAAATGCAACCATCGTCTCTCTGTACCTTTTTCAGCTTGGAGACTGAATGACATTTTTATTGAATGTAAATCTTAAAATGGTCAAAGTCTATTATTTTATAAATCACTCTTCATGCTTTGAGTGCATTTCCAAAGTATTAAGAGTTCAGAAATGCATGCAATACAGTCACTGGGAGCTTCATTGCCCATATTTATCATTCAAATGTATCTTACAACTAAGAAGTAAAAAAACAGCTTTGCTGTGGGTGAAGACAGCATCGGTCCATGCATTAGCATCAGCTACCAGGTTCTGGTTTCTTGTGTCCCTGTCATGATCAAATGGTTCTACAGTTCCTTCCCACCATGATATCAAGACACTATCTGCTGTGTTGCAATTTTTTACAAATCTATGTTCTGTTATTTCAAGACACTGAAACTCAAAGCATGTCTAGACAGAAAAATGTGGCAGATTCTAGCTCCACCGTTTAAGTCAGTGCATTCTCAAGTCTTAAAACATAGCTACCATGTGATAGACTTTGATGATAACCACAGCTGCTCACAAAACATCTGTAATAAGAAGTGCCAAATCTGTGTTCAAGGCCCTCAGTTTAAGGGTGACAATAACATCGTCCTCTGGATTTGCACTGACCTGATCTGGCAGCACAGTGTGCAAAGTCCACATGTTGTCTGTGGCAGCTTTTACAGAAAGCCATAAACCAGCACACTGGATGGTTCATTTCATGACTCATTTTACACCAGTGGTGGCAGTGACTTCACTATTGGTACTGAGTTCCCCCTGGGGTGCTTGCAGCCTGGTTAGCTGCAAACTCTTTTGCAGCAGTAGATGCTTCCTAACTTCCTCTGTCGACTTGACCTTGCTGTGTGGTGTAAAGCTTTGGCAGCAGTTAACCCACATTCTTCTTCTAGTGTATTTGAGGCAGTGAAGTGCCTTAATTTCCTGACTGAATAAATGCCTTCTATGAACACAAAGTATCAGCATCATCAACCAAAACAGCTGCTAGTGTCAGACCTGGCCCCAAAACTGGCACTCTCTTGGGAATGAATGGATAGCTTTAACAACCAATCACTTTGGTAAATAGATATAATTTAAAAATACTTTAAATTATAAATACTTTAATTTTGATCTATCTAAATTATTATTATTATTGTTAGGGTTATTATTTAGTATTGCTTGGGTAAGTCTCAAGATGAACTGGTCTGTGGTCTCCATAGGATGTAACTGGGACCTGGTGTCATGGCAGTGGGTAGTTTGCATGGTTTATATGGTTCAGCATAAATAGGGTTCAGATGACCCTCTATTCACAGAATTTGTTATTTTAATCCCTGTCCTCCAAGTTGTCCACCTGAAATTTCCCCAGAAATTCCTATTAGAAGTACGTGGTTTCAAGCCAATCAAAGCCTATGCCTGTATTATCCCAGACAGCAAATAAAGACTGTAAGAACAGCTGGATGAAACACACTATTGAAACAGCTTATGGAAAACAAAGTAATCACAGGCTTTATCCTCATGATCCAAGAATACCACACAACATTTAGCAGACCAGTTGAGACATGCTGTCACTCCATTTTGATGATGCAATCAGCTCTACACAGTTGATCCATGTACTATGTGGGAACCTGCTGATAAAAGTGATGCTCTGCAAAGGCAGAAATGTCTATCCATATGGAGCTCATTGTAAGAATGAGCCTCTCTTTACACTCCTGGTTGGATTTCTCACTTATGCTCATTATCTGTTATTGAGCATTTGCAGGGATCTAATATTCTGAACTATGGAGCCAATTCCACTTTTACTGCTCTCCAAAGCTTTTCTACTGTTCCACCAAAAAGGTTCCAGATATTTAAGTATAATGGGCATTTACTGCCTGTTGTAAAGATTTAGAAGTTTTATGTTTTTCAAAACTGTTTTCCCCAAAAGTTTAAATTAACATCTGTGTCATCACTGAAATTCCCTACACACCTATGTACTGCATAACGAGCTGTTTCCCAAGACTTAAGGGGAGCAAAGTGTTCCATGTAAATAAAAAATTTTATATTCCTTATTTTTATCATGTCACTTAAGATCGTGCATCTGAAAACTTAAACTTATTGAGTTACTGACAGATCAAAAAGTCTGTAGAATGTGTTTAAGTTACAGGAATTTGTTTCCTAAAATAACCTGGTTTTAAAGTTATCTTAGTTTCAGCTGCGCAATATTTCATCATCTGTAGATGTTATTTATCTAGAGCTGCTCAAGAGAACAGTTTGGGTTAAAAAAAGAAAGCAAAACTATCAGAAAACTTTGAATCCAAGGATTAATAATTAACTGGTTGCTAGTAACTGCTTTATTGAATAGGAAAGACAAGCTGCCAGCTGCAGAGAAATTCACTATCTTTTTATAACCCAGGTAGAATGAAATATTGAACCTGGAAATTGTCGCTGTTTCTCCAGGCAGAAAAGTTTTCTTGGCAGTAGCCCAAGTTAATACAATAGGTCACAGAACATCGCTGTTTCCAGTCCACTGTTTCAAAGAATGGGAAAAAAATGATAGAAAAAAGACTTCATCCTTAGAAGAAACAAACCAAGTCTTTCCATGTAAACAGCAAAACAGGACTCTAAAATGTTCATTTACGAGTACACTTCTCCCCTCTTCCCTTTTTCTTATAGTCCTTAGGCACGCAGTATTGCTATCTCAGTTCAATAAGCACATTTCATCTAAACAGTTGAGCTCCAGCTCACATATGTAATTAAACACAGTGTTTCAGAGATGCTCCAACATTGTAAGCACAAACTGCAATTATATTTTATTTTTTTTAAGTATGATTTCATCATATGCTTGACAATTACATTTTAATATTGGTGTCGAGAGCAGCCCACGAAAATGCGCACCTAGACTCTCAACTTTGGAATTTTATGGCTTCTCGTAATTTGGTAATGAACTCTCCTTAGCACCATTTTTGTTTTGCTTGCAATACAGGATCATTGTCCTTTTTTCTCAGAAAGCTCCCAGTATGGTCAGCTGTGCAAAAATAAAATATCTGAAGATGCTTTATCAAAAGGTAAGAATGGCTTAGATACTAACAAAATCCATGTACAGTTAATGCAATGAACACTGCTTCCTACATGAAAGGAATGAGACAGGCACCAAAAGATTTTACAGTCATGACTGAGGGGCGACAAGAGGAGGATCTGAAGAGAAAGGCATGGGCACTTTGGAACACCTCTGAGCAGCAAAGTTGTAAAAAGTGATCGACATGCCATGTACTTTAAGAGAAACAAAAATTCAGGTTTGGGGTGATACCTACTGAGATAAGGAGAGCAGAACCTTGCAAAGCAAATGCTAGAATGAGATTTCTGCTTTTCTTTCAGCCCTGTCTCTCAAACACTGCCAGCTGCCACCTCACAGAAGGACGAGATGAGTGCCAGAGCTGCGTGTGGCAGCAGCACAAGCAGGGACCCGGAGCAGGCAGCAGGCTGGGACACCCCTCTCTCCAGCAGCAGCAAGCCATTCAGTCTGTTAAGCTGCCTCCTGGTTCTTCACCCTTCACTCTGCTCTAAATCAGGTTTATTAAACCCCTATCTCTGTTTTCCTATACATCTTCTCTAAGTGCTGGGGATTACCGTGAGCACAATGGAAATGGTGGGTGAGGGTGCAGGGCTTGCTAAAGCAAAGGAAAGCCACACAAAGCAGGGCAGGTGCACTCAGGAGGAACATACTCCTCAGGGATATGCCTCAGGAAAGGGAGAGGTGAGAACACATAATCCCAGTCAGACAAAAGCCTCTGGGGTGGCGCCTCTGCTGCTTCTGGGAACAGACCTCCCTAGCCATTAACAGGAACAGATTTCGGTGCAAGCTTTTCCTTACCCAATTAACATAGAGCCACTCACCTTAAAACTCATATTAAAAATATTAATAAACTATAAACAACCTGAAACCAAGCCAGGACCTCGGCACACACCCTGTACCTCTTCATGTCGCGGGCAAACTGAAATCAAGTGTGACCAGCCAAGAAGAGGTCTCCTCAAAGAGGTGTATTTCCAGGCTGCTGAGTCTTTGCATCTTACTCATGCAGCTGAACTGTTCCTTTGTAAGGTCTAAAAATAAATTCGCTTTCAGATAAAGCTCAATGGTGTAAATTTCAAACACACAGAAGAAGGTTCAGAAAGACAGCACAGAAAAATATTGTATTATCATAAAAAGAGCTGACGTTTGAAGCTTAAATAAAAAAGTTCTCGGAGCACAATTCTTCTTGCCTGGAACAGGTCAGATCAAGATTAATGCCTGAGTAATATGACAGCTTTTGTGTACATGTATATGTATATTGACTCTATTAAATTCAAACAAACTGCATCATTTTGGTCTAAAAGAAGAATGCCTGCTCGCTGTTTCATCTTCTCTAAAATTCTTTTACCTTCTTTTATTACAATACTTAAAAATCACTAATCCTGCCCAGTTTTAATTCCCTTTGAGCAGCAGTGTCAGTGATGCCCTATGATGCAATCCAATTACCCTTACATTTTCTGACTAAAAAGCTTTTTCATTAAAAACAATACCACAGCTGAGTGACAGGACTTTACTAAGCTTGTTTAGATCACAACAGTCCACACTTATTAAGGCCTTTCATTAACACTTACTGACTCCTCAGCTGGACCTATCACAGTCGACTGTGACCCATACCGGCAACTTCAGAGGAGTGCTCCAGCTTCTTCCAGGAATAAAGTTTGCCTACTTTGGCTCTTAAAAAAATGTGTCTAATTGGATAAGTTATCTTGCTAAATCATCTAGATCCAGACTCTAAACCACAATAGCTCAAACCCTTGAGACCTCACTTTCCAGACTCCTTGGGTGCAAAGGCAGCTTGGCTGGCTCCCAGGCAGTTTACAGGAGCTGGAGATGGTGGCATTGCAGCTGAAGGGACAGTTTCTGCTAGCTTAGAGCCCGATAAAAACAAACAAAAAACAGCTTTGACTGCCTGCGTTCTACACTTAGAATTATTCTTCCTGTCAAGAATGATTATCTGCTCCCTATCTGCAGTGAACAGACACACGTGCTTACACATTCACACATAGTTTTTACAGTTTGGACATTTTTAATGGGTTTGTAACTGTAGGTAGTGTTGATACACATACTAGGAAATTTTGACAGGACTGATAAAACCTTCAAAATCTGATTTTTAAGTCACCCTGGAGGATATATTAAATCTTGCTAAAAGGAAGCTAGCTAAATGGGGAAGCTAAGAGAGCTAAACCTTCCCAGGCAGTATGGTAAATAGAGATACCACACTGGGGGCTGAGAGTAAATACATGCCACATAGCAAAAAAGGATTTAAGAAAGTGGAAGAGGAAGCATAGCTGAACAGCAGGGTGCAAGAGGTTATCAGAAGCAAGGCAACATCCTTCTGAAAGCTGGAGTCATGTCTAAATGAAGGAAGTAGAAAGACTCATGAGCTACTGCAAGTTAAGTAAATAAAAACCGAAACTAAAGCAAACTCAAACCACCATAAGGCAAGCCAAAAGACAGCCTGAGAAAGGACTAGCAGAAGACATAAGAATTAACAGACCCTTTTTTCATGTACAGATGCAAAGCCTGCCAATCTGGCTTATAGATGATCAAGGGATAAAAGCAGCACTTACAGCAGAAAATAATCCAGTATTTTGAGCTCTGCATACAAAGAACCTAGAGGCTGGAGAAGCTGCCACATCAGTACATTTCTTTATGAGGGACTGCTTAGATCATCCATTTCAAACAGAGGTTTCAGTGGACAAAGCTGCAGAATGAACATCTGAACAACGACAATTTGTACAGATCAGATGATACTTACAAAAGTGTTCTTAAGGAGCTCATAGATGAAAAAAGCAGCATGACTGACTCTTTTAAAACTGCCTCAGTATCAGAAGACTGCAAAATACCTAACAACATATAAACAGCCCCAGGGGAAAGCCAAGAAATTTCAGATAGCCTGACATCTGCACTGGGCAAATTGGTAGAAGCTATTAAAAAGAACAATATCAGCAGACACATGATAATGTTGTACTAGGCAAGTGAACACAGCTTTCATAAAAACTTGAAAATACCACAAAGAAAAGCAGAATTAAGGAACAGAGAACAAAATGAGAACACCCGAATTCCAGTGCAATAAGTACAAGATGCATCGACCCCTTGATGACTGCTTTCATTTCTGGTCTGTTTTTATAAGAGTACACGAGAACTGGAAAAGAGTAATAGAAGATAATGTGAATGACCAAAGATATGTTGGCTATCCCATACAAACATTGGTCAAGCAACTGCATCTTTGCAGCTCTTCAAGTTGGAAAAGAGTTGACTGACATTGTGATGGAGGGCTCTATGCCACTTAAGGTTTCACACATGTATAAAAAAATAATATTCTATATTTCTTCCAGTAACAGAGGTAGGGCATATGAAACTAAACTAAAAAGCAAGTGAAAAAGGTACTTTCTTTGCATAACCCATTCAAACTCTGGAGCTCTTAGAAACAGGATGTTCGAGTTTACACTGGAACCACAGAACAACTAACGAAATTCATGAAATTAAATAGAAGAATCTGTTAAACTCAGAATCCAGCTCTTCATTTCAGGAAGTTCCTAAGCCACACATTTCTGGATGCCAACAGAATATTCTGCACTTGTCCACATATTTGTCCTATTCTTACACTCTCTCCTCAGCAGGAGACTTGATGTTGGGTGCAGGTAGGAGGAAGACAGGCGGCTATAGCTAAGCTTGTGACCAGCTCTGTTACAGCTCTTCCTACACAAGCATGCTCAGGTCACTGTTCTGGGAGCATGCTTTTGCCAGCTGCCCAGCACATGCAAGTATCTTGCAAAGTGACCAAGAACAGGGAAAATGTAATGGCCACAGTCACCTTAAAGGAATATTGTTTGTTCCCCTTCATACTTTTTCAGCTCACCTATGTTCTGCTACATTTATTCTATTGTTTCCAAAGGCAGGGAAAGCAAAGACCAGAATGAGCAAGATGTTATAAGAAAGTGATGCTAAGGATAAGATGTAGCCTCCTCTTACTTGTACTTGTAAGGCTGATTTCTATTTTCCTCCTATTAGGGGCTCTCCAAAGAAAAATTATCCCTGACAATATAAGTACAACAGTAAATACTATAGATTTGGACATTTAGTAGCACATTTGATTCCTATTTGCACGAATGGGAACTTTACACTGTTCTGATAGGTCAAGTAGCTGTAGAATTTAGGTTCTCACAGAAAACTTGAAGCCAGATTCTCTGATGGTGGGACCCAGCTAAATTTCCCAAAGGTTTGGTTCCTTAGGATTACAGTGTACAAAGACCAGCGTGTTTCCTAGGCAGAAGGGTGGCGTTTTGGCTGTTTTGGAGGAGCAGTGGGAGCGAAATGAAAACAGACTGGCCTAAAATCTGGTTTGGCTTCAAGTAATAGCCTCACTATACAACTCCTTCAGTATTTCAGAAAGCTGGTCCAGGCCTGAAGGCAAGTTTCTCATTCTTTTGTAAAGCTCCCTCAAATGAGAGCTGGCATCTCCCATTACATTTACTGCAGGCTCCGATAAATCACAGGCTACAGTAAACCAAGCTGACGACCGAGCCTAACCCATAAGATCGTATTTCTTTAAGTTTGTCACAACCTGGCAGGTAATCAGAAAGAAAATGCCCTGGCTCATGCACTTACAGGAGGCTTAGATAGACAAAAAATCCCCCAGTCATTTCTGCTTGACATCACAGACTCAGACTCAGTATCTGCAAGCAACAAAAACATATTCATGATGGGAAAAAATCTGTTAAAATAAAATATGCAAATGCTTTCAGGCTTGCATGTCGCTGATACTTTGGAAAGGTTTTGTGCGCCCACGATGCTTCTCCTTTCAAGGGTGGCAGGGGACACGTCCAAATTGTTACCTCAGCAGCTGCTATTCCAAATGGTGCTCATTTGAAATCCCAGAAATGAACAGCACCAACTTCTTCAAGTACATAGCAGTGAATAAATCTGTTCTGAAATGTTTACTAGGGAACAGTCTGATCATCGAGGATGGGGAAAGTCAGTGTAAGACTAAGAAACTGTCAGAACACAAATCCAGGATAAGACTGTTCATATCATTGACATTACTTGTCGTTACTTAAGTGGTTTAACTGTTTAAGTCCACCTAATCACAAGCCTACACGTAGCAAAGCTTTACATTTGGAGGAATAGAGTATGTATATTAGAAAGGAGGAAAAAACCAAAAAGAAAACTAAATTTTACTGAGACAAAGCATGTCCTAGACTGATTTTACAAAAATAACAAAAACGTATAAGACAACTTTGTGACACAGTATTACATGAAACAAAAATAAGGTAAACAATACTAAGGGAAAAAAGAAATAAAATCCTAAGTATGTCTCTTATATGGGGCAAAGTTCCCAATGACGCCCAGAGGGCACCTTTTGATTTCCCAATGAACTGAGAATGCTTCCGGAAATATCTTTTACTCCGTGTTGATTTTAATTTTAGTCCCTGGTAGAAGCTGAGTTGTTCCATTTTTCTGCCAAATTTCTTCCCATTTATTAAACAGATGCTGTGAAGATCAGTTAAGTATTTAGAGAATTAGCTTTTTTTAAATCATGCTATTATTAAGCTCTTTATTATAGTATATCCCGTACTTTTGAAGTTAACATACTTCTTTCAAACCCTAGAGAGAGTGATGGGGTTCCTTTCTATAAAACACATGCCTTTCAGATGAAATTGTGTATACTTATGTTTTCTAGGCACTCTGGATGCTTTCAATCAATACACTACTGCCAGAAGTCAATGTGTAGTTTTCTAAAGCTGTTTAAGAGGTGAAGCTGAAAGCCTTTTCCTGTAAAGGGAAAGTAAATTACACTCCTCAATTACACTCACAATCATTCTATATTGAGTTTTTTCTTCCCTAATTTTTGAAAAGTCTGTTTTGATAAGCTATTATGCATATTGATAAGACAGATCAATTAGTTTAAAAAAAAAATCCACCTGAACCAGACTCGCCCTCATTTGCACCATTTAGGCTGCAGTACTTGCCAGTAACTGTGAATAATATACATTTTAAATTGCACTTTTCAGTGAATATATTTATTACTGTCATATCTGAGCAAGAGGAAGCGACTGTAATACCAAGCGATGACACATACTCATCAAACCAAAAGAGATCAAAAGGTCTGAAACAAATAAAAGATAGAAAAGGCTTTCATGAGCCAAAGCCCTCTGCAGCAATTCTTTGAAGACAATGTGCCTCTTCTCTCTAAGTTAACATAATTAAAGGAGAAACAGTTCTTAGGGGGTGGGGGGCAAATTCCTGCTATTTTCCTAAACATTCTTGTTCCTGTTATTTTCTTTAAAATACATATTTTGATGCCAATTCCTCACTGTCTTGACTGTATTTTGTACTCACTCATGCTCTAGCATTCTTCAAGTTATGAGATTTCTGGGGCCCAAGCTGTCAATTATTCTGTAATATTCTGTATATTCTGTATTCTGGGGCCCAATCTCTCTATAAATGTATATCAGCAGAAATGAACAACAGTAATTATAATATCCTGTTCAACAACATTCAGCAAAGGAGACCTCCAGACCTGACTGCACCTCTTACATGTTGAGATGAATGCTTCTAACTAATAACAAGCTGTTCTGTTTAGCAAAGTTTAGAAATGAATCATCTTTGTCTTCATGTTGGTTTACCCTTTTGCAGTTTAACCATCATGGGATCAGCTCCTCCTAAACAACACAAACTAAATACAAGAAGGAAAAAACCTTGAAAATGGTGGGTTCAGGTTTAAGTTCCTGTCCTGGCTTTAGCTGGGATACAGTTAATTTTTTTCCTAGTAGCTGGCACAGTGACGTGTTCTGGATTTAGTGTGAGAATAATGTTAATAACACACCAGTTGTGAAGTAGTTGTTGTGTAGTGTTGCCTGGTAGTGCTTACTCTAAATCAAGGACTTTTTCAGTCTCATGCCCTGCCAGTGAGGAAGAGCACAAGAAGCTGGGAGGAAGCAGAGACAGAACACTTGATCCAGACTAGCCAGAAGGGTATTCCATACCACAGAATGTCATGGTTAGTGTACAAACTGCAGGGAGTCACCCAGAAGGGACCAATCGTTGCTTGGGTCAGGCTGGGTATCAGCCAGTGCGCAGTGAGCAATTGTATTGTGCATCACCTGAGTTTCCTGAATTTTATTCCTCCTTCTCTCTTCTTTCCTATTATTATAATAATTATTATTGCTATTGTTATTATTTCTATTATTATATTTTACTTCATTTGAATTATTAAACTGTTCTTATCTCAACCCTTGGCTTTTATCTTCTTCCGATCCTCTCCCCATCCCACCTGGGGAGGGGACACAAAGTGAGTGAGAGGCTACGTGGTACTTAGCTGCTGGCTCAGGTTAAACCATGACAGTCCTTTCTGGCACCCAATGTGGGGCATGAAGGGTTGAGATACAACAGCTTCTGATATCAAGAATGCATTATGTCTCTGAAAAAAAGGGAGAAATGAGCTTTCAAGAATACATCAAAAAAGAAAAAAAGAAGAGAGGAGCTTAGCATCATTTGACAAATGAGTACAACTAATGCTATATTTCTACACCTTTTGAGTCAGTGATATATAATACTATAACTTAACTGAATAGTGTTCAGGAATAGCTGTTTCAGAATAACTATTCCATAATATTTCCATGTCTGAACATTTTTTTTTTCCATTAGAGATCCTTAGACTCTGGTTGTTTTATTTTTTTTTAATTTTTATGAGCAAAAAAGCCCACATATAACCTGAGAACATCTGCCAAATTTTGTATTTCAAGATTAAACCACAAGGTATATGTTGATTTCTTAAGTTGTCAGTGCTTAAAGATTTACTATTACATTAATCATTAAAAATAATACACTTAACTTTTTGGTTTTGCACTTAAATTTAATTTTTCCAGGTTTATTTTTAAAATCAATGGTATAAGGCAATTTAATGGATTTCAGAGGAAATTTCTTGGGTTTTCTTTCTTGGAGCTTATTGAATGAACTAATCCATCACTTCTGAAAGGAAATAAAACACCTGTTTACCAATGCACAATAGCACACTACCCAGCAATGCTACCCAACAGCATGCCCAGAGAACCTCTTTGTGTTACATTCACGATATTCTTTCAAATTGCAGGAGAAATCACTCAGGCTGGAGTTGAGTAATATGGAAAGGCACCACAGTGGTCACTCCAGGCACTGTGTCGATGGAAACGCAGCTCTCAGAGTTCCATAAAGCCCTGAAACCTCCTACCCTAGAAATCATACTGTATCATGTGTGTCCCTAAAATGCTACTTGCAGCATAAGGATACTTCTTCACTTTGACAGCCAACTGTTGGTTCAATAGGAGCAAACACAATTATTACCTAATTTTTCACGGACAGTGACTGATGCTTTCAGGTATGCCTTAGAGCTCCCCTGCTTGTGCACTCATTCAGAAACACCAGATGAGCTCAACATTCAACATTTTGTATCAGACCTTAGGCTTTTCTCTCTCACATACTTAGACATATTCATCTACTACCAAAATGACCAGAGGTTCAGCATTAAAAACCCTATCAAATTCTCCCTCTATTAAATAACAGCCTGATACTGCAACCTACTTTGTAAATAGAGTTCAGGATCCTGTATTCTTCCCATTATATAACCTGAATAAAAACATCTCTTTTTCTTGTCTACATGATTTTGTAAATTCTTACCAATCTGACATCTACTTACCTCCATCCTCCAGTTCATCTGTTTTATTTCTTGATGATTTACCTATTTAATGCTGTTTTTAGTGTCATAATGGAAGAGGAGAAAAAGCACTCCTGTCAATCACTATTTCCATAGCTTACATTGTCTCCCAGCCTCAAGCATTCACTCAGGAGCACTTAAGTTTCATCCATGACAGCCAGCTCTAGTTAAGTCATTATTTACCATTATTCTCTAAACTTAAGCAAAATTTCCAACTTACACCAATATGTTAGACACAAATGAGCATGAGGAAGCTTAGAACCAAAATTTGTCTTTCCATTTTTGTTAAGACATCAAAGGGTTTAATATTCTTTGAGTAAATAAGTTCATCAACACAAAGCCATCTAACTACATGATTCAGATTGCAAAATGAAACAGATACAGAGCTACCACAGCATGATGCTAAAAGCTGTCCATCATCATGCTTTGCCTGGCAGGAGATCAGGAGTTATGAAAAGTATGCTCTCTCCAGAAGCAGGCATTTATACAAATTAGGTATAATTTAAGACTTGTACATAATCCTTGGAAATTTATCACCAATGATTGGATTTTTTTATA
>JBCJKH010014261.1:11100-26348 GCA_039877255.1 Loriculus beryllinus | reverse complement strand
GGCAGGATCACCTCCTTGGACCTGCTGGTCACGCTCCTTTTGATGCAGCCCAGGACACGGTTGCTTTCTGGGCTGCAGGTGCACACTGAAGCCGGCTCGTGCTCATTTTCTCATCGACCAGCACCCCCAAGTCCTTCTCTGCAGGGCTGCTCTGAATCTCTTCTCTGCCCAACCAAGTCCTTCCTTGTGAGGAAGTTAGTGAAATAAAGTACCCTCTCAATTTAAGCATGTCTTGGTAAACTACGTGCAACTCTTCCAGTTTGTAATGCAGCAGATAGTTTGGGAGACAGTCTATAGTAAATAAACATTTCCTGAAAGCATAGGTGGTCCTATGACCACTTATGACACTGGAAGTAATTTTTGTATCTAATAATTTGTGTTGGAAAGGACCTGTGGAGATCACCTAGTCCAGCTGCAGCTTGGATTAGGGATAACCTGGAAGTTACATACAACTTTAAAGCTCAATCAGGCCTTTGTTTAGTCCAGTTTTGAGTATCTCCTGAGATGGAAATTCCACAGCCTCACTGGCCCATCTGTTCTAGTGCTTAACCACTCTCATGGTGAATTTTATTTTGCTTTATCCCCTGCTGCAGTTTCCCTTGTTGAATCTTGATACCCTTGTCAGTTACCCCCTTGCTGTGTGGTTCTGTGATGTGTCTGTCTTCATCTTCTCTATAAACCCTATTTAAGGGTAAAGACTGCAATTAGATCTTTCCTAAATTTTTCTTCTCTAGGTGAAACAACCCCAATTGTCTTACCTTCTCATGTGCCATGTGCTCCAGCTCCCTACCTGTCTTAGTCTTTGGCCTTTCTCTAGTTTATCAGTATTGGTTTTATATTCAGGAACTCAAAAATGGATATAGTTCGTTGCAGCCTCACAAATGCCAATGAAATAAAGAACTATTAATGTGCTGTCTAAGCTCTAATCCAGCACAGTACACGGTTGGCCTTTGTCACCAGCATAGTGCACTGCTTACTCCTGTTCAACTTGTCCACTGGATCCCCAGATTCTTTTCTGCAGTGTTGCTTTCTGCCATAGTCATTGTCAGTGTCCAGCCTGACTTGCACAGAGTTGTTCTGTCCCAGGTGCAGGACTTTACACCAGTCTTTGTTAAACTTCATGGTGTTCCCCCGGATGCATTCCTCCAGCTTGGCGAGGCCCCCGTGAATGGTGGCCCTACCCTCTCCATTACAGCTGCTCCCTGCAGTGTAATGCTGTCCATGAACTTCCAAAGGTAGTTTTCATTGTCCAAGTTGTTGATGAAGGTATCAGCCTCAGTATCAGCCCTGGGGGAACACCACACAACTGACTGCCAGCTAGACCATTCAACTGTTGTCTCTTATCTTCTGATCCCAACAGTTCTTCCAGTGTCTGACCCATTTTATAGTCTATCCTTACGGTTCACATTTTCTCAATTTGTCTGCAAGGATTCTATGTGAAAACCTTGTTAAAGCCAAGATAAAAGACATCCACTGTGGTTCTTTGTGCCAACCCTCTCACCATAAGTCAGGCAAGTTGATCAGGCATGATTTGCCCAAAACAAATTTATGACTGTTCCCAGTGACCACCTTGTCCTTCATGTACCTGGAAATGGCTTCTCCATGCACCTTTAGGGGATTAGTCTAGGATTACTGCCTTGTAGTTTCCTATATCCTTCTTGCCATTCTTAAAGATTGGGATTTGTCCTTCTCCAGTCATTGGAGACCACATTCAGTCACCATGACATTTCAAACTCAAAGACACCAGCCTTGCAACGATGCCAGCCTGCTCCCTCAGCACTCTTGGATACATATTGCCTGATATCAAGGACTTCTGTATGTCCAGCTTCCTTAAGCAGACCTAAGTCTATCTTCCTCTGCCATGGGTAGTACCTTTCTTCCCCAGGCTCTGTTACTAAGCATGAAGAACTGGGGAATCTGGAAGCAGACCTTAATAATTAAGGCAGGCATTGAAAACTTCAGTCATCTCAGTTTTCACGAGGTTGTCTGCCCCATTTAGCAAGGGAACAGCATTATTCCTATCTTCCTTTTGCTGATGATTTATCTCTTGAGATCCTCATATTGCCTTTCCCACTTTGAGAGATTTGGTCTCTTGATTCCATCCCTCCATATCCAGGCAATGTTTCTGTATTCATTCTGGATTACTTCTTCACTGTGTTGCTCTTTTGAGAGGTGGAATCCAGCTTAACTCTCTGTGCTGTGGTATCTTTTAACCAAGTTAGTCAGTTCTCTCTCATTAAAATGAGAAGGTTTGTGCTGGCAGTGTTGCAGAGTAACCAGAGGGACATCTCCATTTTCTGTACGGGCAGCTCTTTGAATGTTTGTTCTGCCATTTGTTAGGGAGATGCCTTGAGTGCACTGTGAAAGGAGATCCAAATTCCACTCATATCACATAATCACATCTCCATAAAGTGTAAAACAGACTTGGAGGCTTTGTGTGGTAAATAAAAACATTCAGGGCTGTTACAATTAGTGTGATTACAAATTTTGGAATGGGTATTAAACCTTGTGCTTAAGGATTTAAGCCAATCTCTTGACTAGTAAGGATTTGAAGAAGGCCTAATACGTTAGACAGACAATTTTACATCTGTCTGCTGTAGGATTCTTCTGGCTTTCTGTGAAGCATTTGGCACAGACTAGCACCAGAGATGAGTTCTACACTAGACATCCCTTGGAATTCATACTAAATTTGTTGTACTAAGATTACTGTGACATTCTTAATTGCTCTGATTTAATGTTGCCGTATTTTCGTACAGGAGAGAACAGATGGGTACTGACAACATTTTACTTTTGCACATGTTTCCAATCCTGATTGTTGTATGTTTTTGTTTAGTGCTGAAAGTGAAGCCTGGCAAAAAGGTGTTCTCTATGCTGAGGGTCAGAACCTCGCTCGGTACCTTATGGAAGCTCCAGCTAATTACATCACTCCAATCAAATTTGCTGAACATATTGAACAGAAGCTCAAAAGTTTTGGCAACGTGAAGGTCCATATAAGGTAAATTCCAAAAAATGATTCCTCTGGAGGGTAAGATACTTTCCAGGTTATTCAGGTCTCTAGTGGGCTCTCATTTTCTCTTTGCCACTTCAAATGACAAAAGCAGGAGAAGTGTGTCATGAAGAGGTACAAGGGGCACCCAGACTGCAAGTTACTCTCAGTTTTAGAAAGTGAGCTTCTAGTCTGCAGAGTAGGCAAGATACTGTGACACAGTGAAATGATCCACTGTCAATTGGTCATGCAGCCAGTTACTGCCTAGATAACACAAGTGCTGCAAAAGGGAGCTTAATGAAGACTCAGTGACTAGAGGGCAAATACTAGGTACCTTTTTTTCTAGTACCTTTTGGTTTTGTCCCAGATAGATTTTATGCAGCCCTCTCTGGGTTGTTTGGTGGTTTTTTTATTATTTGGATGTGTTAATGAAACTTTCTGTATTTATTGCTGTTACTGTTGTTTGAGGGGGTTTTAGCTTTTAAAAATGTTGAGATGGAGCCGTAAAAGTCCTTGCAATTGAATTTGCACAGCTAACACTTCCTGCCTCTGAATTACTAGTTACTGCCCTTTGGTGGAAATGGGTTAACTGGTTGTGCAAGTGTTGGAGGCTGTTCTGTTGAAAAGCAAAAGACCGAGGGAAGTCAACTTTACTATCAAGATGGTTAGCTATGGACAGAAAGCTAAACTGTAACCTGCTGCAGTACTGTTACTTCATATGCCCTCAGAGACCACAGCCTCATGGGAAAGTGGAAGTTTGATGCTTTCTGACACAGTGCAGAGGAGCTGTTGTTTGGTTGGTTGGGTTTTTAGACAAGGCAAAACAAAGTTGCCAAGCAGCAACTCTGAGGAAGTATTTTTCTGTTTCACAAAACAATAATGGTTGATTTACATGACAGTTTCCCAAATAACTAAACCAAAATTAATAGAAAGAAGCCTTCAAGGATTGTGATCTTTTAAAACCAACCAAACAAAATCACCTTGATTAAAGTGTCCAATTACAAAAAATTAATATATATTTCTGTTCCAGACCAGAGTCTTGGATAGTGACACAGCAGATGGGAGCATTCCTGAGTGTTGCTAAGGGCTCAGCTGAGCCTCCCATCTTTCTGGAGATTCATTATTCAGGTGGTGCTAATGCAAGTGACCGCCCGCTGGTGTTTGTAGGAAAAGGAGTTACATTTGACAGGTACGTGTGCTAATATTCTAGTGACTAAAAGGGGGGGAATGCCTCCCTGCTGTTCATGTTCTGTGGGTGATGCTCAGCACATCTTCCAATGCCATTCCAGTGAACTTGCCTTATATAGTAGCATGTGCTGCTTTGCCTGGGTATAAGACAACCTTGAGTGGTTGAACAAAGTAGGAATTGATATACCCTCATATTGTAAGAGGAAAATGGAAATTTGGGGGAAAGAAGACAAAGAATGTGCTGGGTTTTCTTTCTTTTTTGTGGCCTGAGCAAACCTCTGGACGAAGAATGTATGTGCTTAGAGTTGCAGTCTGTCACGGGACATCTAAATCATGCTTAGGGAAAGAGAAAATAGCTCATGCATTGCAGCAGTTCCTTATAATGACTTTTAATGTCACGTAGCCACTGAAGAATTTGTCAGTCTGTTCCCCTTCCACATGTTGATTTTACCAGGTGTGCTATTTTGTTCTGGTTTTGTGCTCTTTTGTTGTTCTGAAGACCACTGAGTTAGTCTACTCCAGATTTTTATGGTGTCCTAGCTATGAGAAAACAAGTCAGGGACATATGTGATCGGAAAGGAGCCCCCCAGCTGCCTTGCTTTCAGTATGCTTGCTAGGGGGTGGCAGGTTGAGAACACAAGTCTAGCATTTACTGATGCTTGCTGCTGAAAAATACTGATGGGCAGAATATTCTCAATGTATGCAATATGAAATTCCTCCATGCTGATGGTACTTTTGCTGTGTGTTGCAGTGGTGGCATTTCACTGAAGCCATCATCAGGTATGGATGCGATGAGAGCAGATATGGGAGGGGCAGCGACTGTCTGCTCAGCCATTGTGACAGCAGCAGCTTTAAATCTCCCTCTTAACATAATTGGTAAGTGTGTGTGTGTGAGAGAGAAGCCAGAAATCTGAATTTTACAAGATTTTGTTTAGGCACTAATGTTCTAGTTTGGCACTGGTCATAATCTTGCAGAAATGTCCTGGCCTCTTGCAGACTGACTGCTCTCATTCCCTGTTCAGCCTCTCTTCTCTTTTTGCTTACTTTGCACACACTTATTGGCTTTGCTCGAATTAAATACTGCAGCACCAAATTAAAATTGTAAAAGCATGATTTTTACATCTTAGGAGACAAATGGTTGTCAGTAAACTTACTTGCGATGAGTTTTTCGTTAGTCTTGATCCTTCATTCCAAGAAGGAGTGTGGAGACCTGTAAAAGCAATTAGAAGTGAAAAGGTGTTAGCTGAGATACCTCCATCAGCATGTGCCGCACCTGAACAGGAACAGGGATCAGTTTTTGTTTCATTGGGTGAATAACTCAGCAGAAATCTATACCAAGCAACCCAAACCAGTACTTTTAAGTACGAGCAGTGCTTACTTTTTGTGCCGAAATGTTGCACAGCTAAAATTAAATGAGCTGGTTTAGGAACCGTGGTAAAACAAGCTGGGGACGACACGTCATCCATTCTAGGATAAGTTTCATGTTTGACAGCCTTGACTTCCAGGGCGCTGGTAATTTAGGCACTTTTAGTCTTCAGCCAGTAGAGGGCAACAAAACCCACCCTCAGGCCATTCCTCATCTAAAGCATGCACTGCGAAGGGCAGAACCACTGGAGCAGTCTGTGTACGCAATTCCACTGCAAAGCGGTGCCCTGCAGTGCGCTTATTCCTTGTGCCAGGAGCAGGTTTTCCGTGAGAATGGTGGAGTGCCTTTCATCCCATTATCCTTGGGGCTTTGAGGCTGACCCTCTCTTCTGCTCATCTGTTTGCTTTTCTTATGGCTGTAGTCCTATGGTGAGACCTTGGACTCCCCCCCTTGACGTTATACAATGTGTAATTACAATGAGCAGAGCTTGAGTGGCTCAGTATTAGTTTGAGAAGTTTTTAATTTCAGGATGAAATCTCTTTACATGTGACTAATGATACATATATGGAAAATGTAAGATAATATTTGTTGCTCCTCTGACCTCACTAGTCCAGGCACAAAGTAGAAGTAAATCCTAGTGGCAAAACAGTGTAGGTGGGAAAACATGGTGGTGCAGCGTGCAGAGGAATTCCCTGATTGAAAACTGAACCATGTGTCTTTTGGTAACCCAGAAAATTTGGATTTTTGAGCATGAATTCAAGATGAGAATAGTACTGTTTCCTTAAGGAGGGGTTGGGGGGGGGTTCGTAAGTGTTTTTTCTATGTCTTTTCTGAGAAAGAAACTAGTAATTCACTTCTCTTTTTGTCTCTGAGGTCTGGCACCCCTCTGTGAAAATATGCCCAGTGCCAAGGCAAACAAGCCTGGGGATGTAGTTAGAGCCAAGAATGGAAAAACAATACAGGTATGTATGTGAAACTTGGGGTTTAAATACTTCTAGAGACTTGGTTTAACCAATCAAGTTATGGCTGCAGTCAGAGGACATATTTGAAAAGACCCTTTAGGAAGATAAGCAGCACAAACGTACTGTTCTTAAAAATGTAAGCAGCATGTTATCAATTAGAAATTATTGTCATAGGATTCTTTCAAGTCTAAATATAGATTGAAGAGATGAAACAAATTTTGTAAGTTGCTAGGAAAAGCTGAAAAGTGCAATCATTTACTGTATGTGCTAGAAAATCTTGTTTTAGCACAAGAAGTTGTTACACTGCTCATAAATACAGGTTCTCTGTCCATGTGAAGAACATTAATTGCTTCCAGTGACCCTTCAGGACACTTCCCTCCTTATCTGCAATAAGACATTAGAGTATCAGTTCCCTGGTCACATAACCAAGGCCTTTACAGTGCCAAGCTCCTTGCGACAGTCAGAACTCTGAATCATATGGGCTGTTGGTTGCCAAATCAGTACCCCAAAATACATATTTCATATTTAATCCAAGATGTTTCATACTCATTTAATAGAATAGATGGTACTGCAAGTCACTGTGCAGTGGATAACTGATTTTGTGCAGAAGTAGGTGGCTTAATCAGTATTTCTATCTGAATTTCTGTGATTCTGCATCTTTGACTTGTTGAGCCTTCCAGTTTCCTGAGGTTCTTTTCCCAAAACTGAGTTCAGTCACCCCCTGATCGGAAGGAAAAGACTGGGCACATATTCCCTCACCAAGAAGAAATTTGCAGGAAAGTGCTACTAGCTCAGAGCACACCATGCAATTAATCTTGCAGAATTCAGCATCAGTCTTCTTTGAAAGGGGAAAGGAGCAAGGGGGCTATTGATTTTTGTTTTTAAGATGGGAAAAGTTTCAAGCTCCAAAGCAGGAAAGCAGGATAACAAGGAGCTGTTTCCAGGCATTCACCTGTGCTGCTCCATGGTAGGCAGTCCTCCTCAGCTGTGATTTCCATGGGCCAGATCTCTGTGTGTGCTCTGAAGCAGCTCCTGAGCTCTTCTGGGGCACAGAGACCTGTGCAAAGGAGGCTGTAGTGCTGAAAGGTTACCTGGCCTCAGCTACAGATAGCTTTTATTTTATAACATAACTTTATGTTGACACTTTTTCCTTTATTTTCTTTTTTTGAGTAAATTTTGGCTGACCTGCCATTCTGTGACAGTGCATTTATAATCTGACAGCTATTTAAGATACCATGTAAGAAATAAGTCAATGAAAGGGATCTTTTCAATAGTTAATCTGTTTTTACTGATTTTGCACCTGAAGGTAGATAACACAGATGCAGAAGGAAGACTGCTGCTAGCTGATGCTCTCTGTTATGCCCACAGTTTTAATGCAAGGGCTATTGTGAATGCTGCAACACTAACGGGTAAGCAATCTCCCTCTTCTGCTCATTTTGTAAGTCAATTCTTTGTTACTGTTATTAATTGTGCTGTGGATTAGTTACAGTGTGTCGATAAAGTCAATTTGAATTCAAAAGCAACTGAGATGATTTTATGTGTTTTAGGACAACAACTAGCACAGCTTATGCTCTAACACCTTGTACAGTGTCTCTAGGACTGGGGAGGGTATTGGCATGTAGCAACACAGATGGACTTGGGCTGGCCCAGCTGAGCTGGAATTAAGCGGGAAAACCTACGCAGACTTGGATGGTTTTGCACAATGTTTCCCAGTGCTTCCATTTCTGAGTTAAGCCTTCCCGGCTCTTGGGACCATGTGATGCAGAGACACTGGTGTGGTATCCATATGGCACTGGCCATACTGGAGTCAAAATAGCTTCTTTGTGAAGGGCTTCCTGAGTGCTTGGGCTCTGACTTAGCCTGCACCAGCTCTTCCTTCATGTGAGCTAGCTCAGGTCTCCAGGATTCCAGATAATAGAATAGGAGAGTTATTATCAAGCTCCCAAGAATTCGTTTGGCTGAAGTATCTCTTATTTTATGTGTCATTTGGATACTTTCAGGCATAATAACATGTTCTTTGATTGTTTCATCTCTACAGCTGTATATGAATGAGGTTGTAATTCAAATTTAAAATCAGCATTGTGTATGCATCTCATGAACTACCGAGCAAACATGGAAGAGTAGTTCAGACAGGAGTCTACTGTGTTGCTTAATGAATATACTAAGCAAAATCATTATCTTTCTATATGTTCTCTCCTAGTGCTTTAAATGATGTTCCATCCATTTTATCAGTTCAAATTCTGTGGAAAATTTGACTAGACAGAAGGGAAGATGATTTTAAGATCATTTGCTTATATAAAAGTATTATCATATAAAGGGCATTTATTAGGAAAAGAAGTTTACTCCCTCTATAGATCATTCTGTGTTTGGAATCCTTGGGCACCAAGCACAGGGAAGAAGAGCTCCTGTAGAAATTTCTCTGACATACCATCTTGTTAAACTACATTCTTTCTTCTTTTTTATTTAATCTCGCTGAGAATTGAGTGTTGGCATTACAGAAACAGTTCTGTGGCATCAAATAAATATGTATGTAATCCCTCTGGTTTAGGCATGGGTTAGTATCTATGCAAGGGAGATTCACAAAAGAGAAAGTATCAGCTCGAAAATTTTAGAGGTCTCTAAATTGCAAAATGTTCACTCCCTTATATTTTCACAACAAACAATAAAATTGAGATTTTTTGGGGGGACATTTCTATTGCTGAATGCATTCTATTGGAATATTGCTAAGAAACATCTACCTGAAAACAGAAAATTGTAGTTTAATGAGATACAGAATATAGGTTTTATGAATTCTTGTTAATATGTTTGTATAATCTAATAGAACAACACTTTTAGAAATGCAGGTGTACTAAAATCTTTAGTTCCTCAGAATTAAAACTGGAAAGTTCTGTGAGGAGTCAGGATGCAGAGGAATAGCTCAGGTCCACTTTCTGCCTTTGTTGTATAACCATGAAGGTGTGTTTCTCTAGGTGCCATGGATGTTGCACTGGGGTCCGCTGCAACTGGAGTGTTCACAAACTCATCTTGGCTTTGGAATCACCTTTATGAGGTAGGCCAGCTGCACTGTTAAATCATAGTAGTAATTCAGTAATAGCTGTTACTGGAAAGTTAGTGCATTACCCAAAGTCTTATTTTATGTGAATCTAAAAGGTATATTATTATCTTTTGAAATCTGGTAGGAATGGTGTTAGTACTGTAACAAAATTGAAAAGAATTAATTTTTACTATGAATTCCTAGATAATTTTTGAGGTTTCATATCATACATCAAACAGCATGCACATCATCTCGAGGATTTGCATATTCTGACAACTTACTGCAGATGCATAAGCTGTGGCTTACTAAAAGAAATTGACAGAAGTGGTAAATGCTCCATCCCTGGCAGTGTTAAGGCCAGATTGAACAGGGCCTTGGGTGACATGGTCTAGTGTGAGGTGTCCCTGCCCATGGCAGGGGGGTTGGAACTTAATCGTCTTAAGGTCCTTTCCAACCCTAACTGTTCTATGATTCGTTCACGTTAAGCAAGATCAGTTCTCTTTTTAAGAATGCTGAGACCAAAATTCATAGGGGCCTCGTGAGTGACAGAAATGTGATGGCTAAAGGAAGCCTTTGAAGGGCAGATTGGGGGGCAGAAGGGGGAATGGAAAAAAACCCCAAACCCCAGTCTTTAGGTTTTTCCTTTTGACTAACACTAAAGTACCTAAAAAGTAGGATTTGCTACTTTTGAAATACACTGTTATGTTTTGCAGTATATTTCCAAAAACCTAATACTATATTGGGCTAAAGATTTGTTAGACTAATCAAAGCTAAACAAAAATAAGCACACAAGATACCAGGGCTTATCAATGAGATTCAGAAAAATAGAAGAAAAGTTTGCCTAAACTCTCAGTGTTTCTGTTTCAGGCCAGCGTCGTGACAGGAGACAGAGTTTGGAGAATGCCTCTTTTTCAGCACTACACGAAACAAGTAACAGACTCTCCTCTTGCAGATCTGAGTAACATTGGCAAGTACAGCAGGTGAGTTGTATCAGTATCCTTCATGTGCCGCTTCCCTTCAGTGAAGTTCTTTCATGTTTGTGCTGTTGGTGTTGCTTTAGAAACAACACGGCTTCATTGCTTCCCACAGAGCTGGCGGAGCGTGCACAGCCGCTGCATTCCTGAAGGAATTCGTGACTGCCTCCCACTGGGCTCATCTAGACATAGCTGGTGTGATGTCAAATAAAGACGAAGTGCCCTACCTTCGAAAAGGCATGGCAGGGCGGCCTACAAGAACGCTGGTGGAGTTTGCAGCTCGACTGAGCCAAGACAGTCACAATACCACATAAAATACTTATTCTAAATCATCCACTCTGCCTTAAGAAAAATATCTGGAAAAGTATTATTCATAAGTGAATAGCCCAAGAATATTTTCACGACGGCAACAAACTACAAATGCATTTTATAAACCATTACTTGCGTAAGAGTATTTCACCTTTGAGATTTGTCACCTCCTATTATGCAGCTTAAAATATAATTTGAATTATTGAGATATTTTGTATCAAAAAACAGTGATGGAAAGCATCTGCCCTCCTATTTTATACGTGACATAAGCATAATTACTGCAAACAATAAATCTTTTACTTGGGTGTGTGTTTTGACTGAGAGGATTAATGATGGTGATCATAGCTGTGCCTCGGTCTGGGGTAAAACACTGGTACTGTGGATGGTAACTCTGCAGAGGGGCTTATAAAGATGTTGTTCTAGCATTTTAACTTACTAAAACTGCTGTTGGTGTGTGTTGGGGTAGAAATGATGGGCTGTTAAAATTGGTGGCCTAGCCTGGATTCTGGGCTAATGTATGTAATGAGTCTTAAGCAAGTGCCAACACAGGTGTATATTGTAACTGTTTTACAAAAGCTAGCGAGTGCACCTTAGTGTTTGGTGTTCATCTTGCATGATGTCTGTCATTCTGCTGCTTCCCTTCTATTGGTGTGAGCCTGGAGGCTCCAAGCAGGGATGGTATTCCCAGAGTCAGTTCAAACGTCGAACACAGCAGTTACCATGGGAGCCGCGCGATGTGCTCTTGAGAATTCGGTGGTATTTGCTGTGAAACGCGGGTGTGCAATAGGTGCTGAAGGGGTGCTGCCCGGGATGGGGTCTGGGAGGCAAGGCCGGCAGAGGCTGGAGAAGCCGTGTGCAGCTGCGAGGCACGGCTGCGCTCTCCCTGCTTCTCTTTGCCGTGTAACATGGTCTGTGCTGAGGTACCGGCTCCAGACGCTGAGTACCGGCCCCAGACGCTGAGGTAAAGCTCCAGACGCTGAGGTACCGGCCCCAGACGCTGAGGCGGGGCTGGGCCCTCCCGCCCGTGGCTGCCGCCGTCTGCGCATGCGCGGCGGCTGTGAGCCATGGCGGGCTCACTGGGCGGCGTGTTCGGTAACCAGCCTCCGGGGCCGCCGCCACCGCCGGGACCTCCCGGCGGGCCCGGCCCTGCCGGCCTCATCCCGCCTCCGACGGGGCCGCGCAATCCCAACAACACGCTGGTGGACGAGCTGGAGGCGTCCTTCGAGGTGTGTGGGCCGGGCTGGGGTTGGTCGCGGGTGGGCGCTGCTCTCCTACTTACTGCCGCGTTTCCACCTTCCCGCAGGCCTGCTTCGCCTCGCTGGTGAGCCAGGACTACGTGAACGGCACGGACCAGGAGGAGATCCGCACCGGTGAGGCCCCGGGGCTGTGGGTGTTCACAGGGCCGGGCTTAGCCCTCGGAGGTTTTCGGGCGGTGCCCAGGTGCTGCGCTTGGGTGCTCGGAAGCCCTGGGTATGCCACGGTTTGGTTGTGCAGGGCTGGAATACCGAGGGGCATGGCTGGGAAGGACCCCTCTTAAAGCGTCTTACCAAGCTTTGCAGGTGCATTTGGGCTTTGCCGGGAGTGTGCGTGTGCCTTGTTTGAGGCGAGAGAGATTTAAAAACTCAGTTGTTGCCTTTTTTTTAACGGTGACTGACATAATTTTGGGTTGCTCACACCTCGAACCCTGTGTTCAGTTCTGGGCCCCTCACAAGACAGACACTGAGGTGCTGGAGCAGGGCCAGGGAAGGGCAACAAAGCTGGTGAAGGTTTGGAGCACAAGTGTGATGAGGAGCGGCTGAAGGGCCGGGGGCTTTTCTGGAGACAAGAAGCCTCGGGGGCGACCTTTTCTCTTTCTACACAGCTACCTGAAAGGAGTGAGGTGCATGTTGGTCTTTTGTCTCAACAAGTCATAGAACAAGAAGTGGCCTCAAGCTTGGCTGTATTTGAGACCCTTTCGTTGAGCCTGAAATAGTTTCTTTATTCAACCAAGTTTCACAAATTTATCACTCTTTGTCATTGTCAAAAATGTCCTAAAACTTGGAAAATGTTGCTGTCTTTTTTTTGAGAGAAGTTCTGAGTGCTTGCAAAGCAGTGTTTTATACAGAGATTTAATGCACATCCTGGGTTTAGAAATGTGTCATTTTAGTAAATCTTCAGATTTTCTTTCTAGAAAGTACTATGAAAAGTGTTTTTAATAGTTGTTTTTTTTGAATCTGCTCTATATTGTTCCTTTATTTTAGGCGTTGATCAATGCATCCAGAAATTTCTGGATGTTGCGAGACAAACTGAATGCTTCTTCCTGCAAAAAAGGCTGCAGCTATCAGTCCAGAAACCGGAGCAAGTCATTAAAGAGGTATGTTTAAATGGATTACCTGTGTTGTGCTAGATCAGGTAAGTTGTGCACCAGTGAGTCACCTTGTTCACTTGAATTTTGGGTTTCTCAGTGTGATGCTGTAGCTTAAGTTGGTAGAACTAGACCATTAATATGGCTCTCACCGTGAACCTGGAGAAGCTAGATACCTGCTGCACTGTGGGGTATTGGAACATGGATGACAGTTTCATGGGAAGAAACAAACTAGTGAAATTCTGCTGCGAGTAGTGATCTCTGAAACATGTGACCAAGGGGAGCAGAGCTAGTACATGAACAGCACTTTCCCTCGGTTTCGTTAGATGCTTCTCATTGTTAGAATCGCTGTAAGATCAGCTTGAAAACTCAAGCTAAAAAAATTACATGTTCTTTATGTGAGGTGATTTTTCTTCTGAAGACCATCTATTTACTAACATGCATTTTTTCATTCCTAGGATGTTTCAGAATTAAGAAATGAATTGCAGAGGAAAGAAGCATTAATTCAGAAGCATTTGGGTAAACTGCGACACTGGCAGCAGGTCCTGGAAGATATTAGTGTACAGCACAAAAAGCCTGCAGAAATGCCTCAAGGTCCATTAGCTTACCTAGAACAAGCATCTGCCAACATTCCTGCTCCAATGAAGCAAACATAATCTTACATATCTGAGTATTTTCAACAGTGCAAAGCAGTGGTGGTGTTCTTACTTTGTATGCTTTTTGTATAATGGAATTTGTACTAAAAATATAAAAAGACAGTTAAGTGAAATAAATTACCTTTTTTTTTTCCCCAAAAAAAGTATGGATTTGTTTTCTGTTTCAAAGGAAAATAAGCAGAGGATAATTCAGGATGCTTTCTGGCAGAAGTATTTTTTTCCAGAATGCATCTTGTTCCTTCTAGGAAGGGTGGCCGCTAACTGCATCTTTGCAGGTGTGCAAAGACTTGCCCAGATTACTGTTTGGTTCTGCTGGAAGATTATAATGCTTTGTGATGCAGTGTATCTGTAAGTACCACTGTAGAAGCACCCTTAGGATTGTCTGTATCTAGGTCAGATCAAGAGTGTGCTTTTTGAAGTGGATTGTCCATCTCTGCTGAACTTTTGCTCAACTCATGAAGAGGTCTTGGGGGATATACATGTTTGGTTCTTGCAGTATGAAATGGAACTGCAAAATGCACCCTGGGGAAGTATGTAATGCAGGCCCAATGTTACTGGTGTTCTGTCTTGTCAGGCTGGTGTAGAGATGGTCCAAAATACCTACCCCCAAAATAAAGGTCACTCATTGTGGTTGTTGCATCATCAGTGTGGTCCAGTCTACAGAATTGGCTGTTACTGTGATGCAGTATTTAATAATCTAAATGTAGTCGAAACTGCATTTTTGGAGATAGAAATAGCAAAAGAGTTCTGACTCTTACTAGGCAACGAGCTTCATTCCTCCACATAGCCAGAAAAGCCACTTTCTATGGTCACTTTTTTGGTGGGGACAGGTAATTATTGTAACGGTGGAAATTGGAGTTAGTAATTGTGCACTGAGCTTTCCAGTGTGTTTTAAAAGTATTTGGGGCAGAGTGAATGAAAATTCTAACCAAAAAACTTAAGCCATATGCATTTCTGATCCTCAGAAACACCCAGGTACTCCTGGGTGTTACTGTGTATACCTGTCTATCCGCTTCTTGATTACACGTATAAAAAGTGTCTTTTTGAAAAATCTGATTCCAAACTCTCCTTCCAAACTAAGCAGTTCATCTTGGAAAAAATCCTAGACACTGGGATGAAAGCATTGGTCTGTAGAAGCATTCTGCCCTTCTGGCACCTTTTCACCACCACTGAGGTGCAGTGGCTGTTTTGTAGTAAGTGCTTACATCTGCTGGTTCACTTCTTGCTGGCTGTTTGCTATAAGGAGGTTAGGCTGGAGGTGTCCTTCTTTGTACATGTGAAATTTCTTACACATAGAATGGTTTGGGTTGGAGAGGACGTTAAGATCATCCAGTTCCAGCCCCCCTGCCATGGCAGGGACACTTCACACTAAACCATGTCACCCAAGGCTCTGTCCAGCCTGGCCTTGAACACTGCCAGGGATGGAGCA